>VUQI01000759.1:0-15197 GCA_015106735.1 Paratilapia polleni | reverse complement strand
AAACAATGCTAGATTCATAGAGCACATAGCAACGTCCAAATTTCTATACATTCACGCAGACAGCAGGCGTGGCCAGATAGCTCTTGTTGCCCTTCAGGGAATTTCTTCAGATATGGCACACACATTCATTTGAACTCAAGGATGAGCTGATTAGATTTTGGTGGTCAAAGATCAATGTGATTTTACAAAAAGACTTATTTGGCCATAACCCGAGATTTACAACTCTAATTATGACAAATTTTAACACAAATGTCTAACAGGATCAAATATTAAACTGATGACATTTCATATCCAAAGGGTCGAAGCGAAACTCCACTCTGGCTAATATTAAATGCCATAACTGAGGCATAGAAGGGGACATTTGGACCATATGTCACAATTGGTTGGATATCGAACTAGTGACAATATTCTCTGGTGTCCACCTCGAGTGCATATAGCCACAACTTTAAAACCAGTGAAAGGTAATGTGATGAATTCAGAATGAAGTGGCAAACTCAAAATGCAGCACGTAAAACACAGAGGCAGAGCTGAATGTTTCATAAACAAATTAGAGATAATGAGGGGTGCTTGGTAGGAATCCATGTTCTTGAAGTTTGAAGAGAGATGCTGGAGTGACTGTTGGAGAGTGGCAGGCAGGCAGGCAGGCAGAAAAAAACAGGGAGACGAGAGGCATGAGTATGAGAGAGACTGGCTGGTATATGAGGAAAAGACAGAGACATTAACATGAAGCAATTTGAAAACACAAGAACTAGACAGCACTAGGGAACCTGATTGTTTGTTGAACATACTGGTTAATGGACAATCAGGCAAGGACTGGGATGAAGAGCAGGGCTTTAAATTAGTGGATGAGAGCCAGATTTGCCAGCCCAGGAATGCAAAAGGAATGAGTGTGAAGCTAAGTCCCAATACACACATGAGAAAGAGAGAGAGGTAGGGAAACAGATGACTGGGAAACAGAAATCTTGGTGCTACTTTGACCCATAACACCCAACCAAATATTGTTGCAAGTATACATCCCATGGCATGAGCACTCCCCGATGGCAGCGACCTCCCAGAGGTCCTGCGTCCATGCCCTGACAGGTCAGAGCTGTTTTTGGCAGAACAAGGGAAACCTTTTAGTTTTAATGCTGTGGCCGATCAGTGCAGATCTTTGCTGCTGGACTGAAGAAGGACTGTGAGGCATTTCACATTTCATGATACTGGACACACATGGATGTCAACTGCAAACTTACAGGATTGGCAGAGGTATACAACTACTGGTGGTAATTTTAGTTTGAAACACGTTTGACTTGAAGAATTTATTTGTCTGGACAAGTGCAACTGTCTTTTTTTGCGTGGAAATGCGTGGATTAGATTAGATACATGCAATACATTGGCTGAAAAGGGTTATTGCTTTGCCCCTGCTCCACCTCTCCACCAAGTTTCGTTAAAAAAAAAGACAACAACAGCAAAAAAGACAAGTTAGTTTTCTTATTTCACATCCTGCTAACAGACACACAGAGAAATGACAAACCTTGAAAAAAATTAAAAGCACATTAATGAGCCAACTGTTGCGCTGGGTGACTTTCAGTGCCAGGAACACACACACTGTAGTTTTTTTCACCCAGTCAATACACCAACCTGCAGCTAAAAATACTCAAAGGAAAAAATGTGGATTCACCCACCTCTGAACATAGTCCCCAATGAATTTCTTCCTGTTTGAGTAACACTCCCCAGCTGTTATAGGAAATGACTAGTAACAAAACTGTTAATGAAAACTTTTGTAAAGATCCATGACTACTGTTGTCAGGAGCAGAAATAATGATCTCAGTGGGTGGGCTTGAAGCTGAGAGCCACAGACAACCTGTCTGTAAGTATTAAGAGACAGACTGTTTTGGCTTTGGTCTTTTTATGGGACAATAAGGAAATTACAGAATACACCAAGATGACCCATTAACTGCTTTATTATCATTATTTGTTATATTTGTTACAAGTTTTTATAAAATCTGTTTAGTCTTAGCTCTTAATGATCAGTTTGATGCATACAAAACCTACAACTCATCTCACCTAATATCACACAATACCATCTTTGTAAAAAGAGCTCATTGTGTACCAGCACATATTTTCTATATCATTTTCTTTATCATTGTCAGCTGGAGATGGATGATTTATCCCGTCAGCAGTGCAGTGTGAGGAGTCCCACTGTTTTTACTCCCGAAGAGAGAAGACACCCGAGAGGATAATGAGAAGTCGGACAGAGACTAAAGGCAGGAGCTGGTATTTATTTCAACCACTACCAGTCAGCTTGTCTCTGACTCCATAAAAGAAAGCAGCAGCATGTGTTTACAGTTACTGTCAGCTGGAGCCATAAAACATGTGGACAGCGGGTGTTTACACCCATTGGCAACACTGCACCACACATCACAGGAGGCCAAGGACTGGGTGCCACATTGCAGAAACCTTTGTGTCCTGTGTGAGCGTTGAACCTGAGCTCAGGCAGAATTTGCACAGTGAGGGCCGTGTGTAAGAAAACACACCGTGTGCACTCAGCCATACAGGTTTTTGTTTAACATAAACTGAACTATGACCGAGACCTTGCGAGTTCTATTTAAAAGCTGAGAGTTAAAGAATACATTTTGCATCACTCAAGTACAAGTATATTTGTATTTGTGTGTGTGTGTGTGAGTCCGTTGTTATCAGTGCTGACTCCTCCCGAGAACTGCTTTAATGAGATAAACTCCCCCAAAATAGATGACAAAAAACCCATACAAAACAAACGCCTGGTTGTCAGATGTGTGGAAACGCTGAGTGCGCTGCACAGTGAGGACGGTGGCTCCTTCTGACTCATCAGAGCAGCTCCTTTGATCACTCAGGAAATATGGAGGCCTACAGTTTCTTTATCACCCTCATTAATCACACGCATACACAGAGACACACACGCACACAATGCCAATAAACCCAAGACAGAATTACAGAGAAGATGATGACTTATGAGGATGTGGTGACTCTGCTTCTCCTGTGGTAAATTCCTCGGAAGTGAGCGACAGTAACCGTTTATGATTGAATGCAGTGGACAGTGAGAGCATGGCTGTTATATTCTCCTCATATTCTGGCCTCAACGAAGAGCAAGAACCTATGGGAGGCATATTTCCCTGTTTGGGTGAAAGGGCAACTTGAGAGAAAGAGGAGGCAGCAAGGACAGATGGTGCTGGAAGGACATATTTGACGAGTGTGACGTGATGGACAGACATACAGGCCAAAAGACAGCATCTGCATTTCTCTGGTGCTAATTCATGATAGGGAATATTTATAGTACAAGAATTTAAATTAAAAGCAGAGGAAGGTGAAGATCTAGTTTGTGTAGTGGAGGTCCTTCTTATATAATGGCTCGTTGAGTGTGACTGAGCTTGTCCGTGTTAGTTATAAACTGCAACATTTTACCCAAGATCCTGTGGCTCCACCTGCCTCTCCTGCTGTCTTTCAGCAGCTGTGGCTCAGCAGGTAGAGCAGTAGACAGCATGGATGGCAGTTTAGATCCCCGGCTCCTCCAGTCCACATCGCCTCAAGCAAGACATTCAACCCCCAAGCTGCTCTGCACGCAAGGCATCCCTGTGAGTGTATGTATGAGAATGAGAGGAAAATTGCAGAGCACGCCATTCAGCAAGGTTGAAAAGCACTACTACTACTGCTAGCCAAAATAATAAAACCACTTGCCTCGTATTGTGTATCGTGACTTCTGTAGGTGTCCTTTGGGTGCTGTGGGTTGCAGGTTGGGGTCCTCGATGAATTGGACTTATTCTGGCACATCTCGTGGCTGCCGGTGTTGGAATTTAAAGGGCATTATCCTGCTGGGGGAGACCACTTCTGTCAGGGAGTGCCATTGCCATGATGGGGGTGTGGTTGGCCTTCAGCAATGTTTAGTTGGGTGATATGTTGTCAAAGTAACATCCACATGAGGGCCCAAGGTTTCCCAGGCGAACATTGCATTTTAACTAAATGATCAATGCTATTCACTTCCCCTATTAGGGATTTTAATGTTTCACTTTACTAATTAGTGTACAAAGTGCAGTCCATTTACCATTGTTGCTTCCATGTGGGTCCACATGATATATTACTGCCATCACAGTCACATGTAATGACTTTAAGAAAAGGAAAAGCTCTGTGACATAAACGTTTTCTCCACTGCAGCTCTGAACAAAGTGACTAAACAGCCTCATTCATTTGTAATCCTGTACAAGATTCGGGGAATGAATGTCATATTTTGTGTGTTATTTTCTGTTTCTTAACAATTCTCTCTTTGGGACAGAAAAGACCAGAGATATTTGTCAAGGTTTGCAAGGCCTGTGCAGACACTGACCATGCACACGACAAGCACTCAGACAACGAATGCTCCAAAAAAACATAGGAGATCCTCTTCTTGCTGTTCACAGGCCATCATCTTATTTGTTAATGTGCATGCATAGAACCTGTCTGTAAACGCTGTCCTCCAGTTGTAGTATGTATATAAGTTGATCTCTCTGAGCTAACTTCAGCAATTTCTCGACATGTCTTCTACACCCCATCCCAACTACACTGCTCAAGAATGTTTTACACTTAATTAACATTTTCATATATATTATGATCAATCCAACTTTATTAGCATGCTGCATACTGCAGGCTTTTATCTTGCTGTAATTAAACCTTTATTTAAAAAGCCTATACTTGATCCAAGTGTTTTAGCAAACTGTAACCAACCTCCGATTTATTTCTAAAATCCTTAAAAAAAGCTTTTTACAGTTAGTTTTTGATCATATGCATTAGTTTCAGTCAGGATTTAGAGTACATGATAACAAAGAAACAGCGCTCGTGAAAGCCAGTAACTGCCTCTTCTAATAGCCTTACTCAGTTGACTTTTCTCTATATATGTCCTGCAAGATCTCAGTGCTGCATCTGAAACCACCAATCACAGCATTTTACTACAGAGACTGCATTACATCAATGAGATTAGAGACACTGTGTTATACTGGCTAGATTCATATTTATCTGATAGATTCCAGTTTGTTCATGTGAATGATGAGTCTTCTTCAGACACAAAATTTAGCCACAGAGTTCCACATGGTTAAGTTCTAGGACCAATACTTTTCACCTTGTATAAGCTTTCCTTAGGCAATAACAGTAGAAAACACTGCATACATTTCCATTGCTATGCAGATGATACCAACTTTATTCATTTATGAAGCCAGATGACATAAATCAATCAGTTAAACTACAGGCATGTCTTAAAAACATAAAGGGCTGGGTGACCCATAATTTTATGATCCTGAAATTATTTTATTTGGCCCTAAAAACCTCAGAAACACAGTTGTTAATCAGAGACCTACTGGATGGCATTATATTAGCCTTGAGTACTACTGTGAGGAACCAAGGAATTATTTTTTGATTAGGATTTCTCCTTTAACTTGCACATAACATCTCTTAGTCTGTCTTCTCTTACAGCGCAGTATTGTCAGAGGTAGGAATATCGTGTCTAAAGTAACGCTGAAAAACTAGTTCATGCATTTGGTACTTTTAGGTTAGACTATTGTAATCAGTCAATATCCAAATGTCAGAGAAGTCTCCAAAAAGCCCCTCGTTGATCTAAAAATGCTGCAGTGAATGTACTGACAGGGACTAGAAAGAGGGATTGTATTTCTCCCATGTTAGCTACTCTTCAGTGGCTCCCTCTAAAGTGCAAAGCAGAATTTAAAATTCTTTTCCTCACATACAAAGCCCCTGATGATGAAGCTCCACCGTAACTTAGCATCTATACTTTCTATACTATCCCAATAGCAAATGTTGCTCTCAGAGTGCAGGCTTATTTGTGGATATCAGCTATCAGGCCCCTCTCCTGTAAAACCAGCTCCCAGTTTGAGTTTATGAGGTAGACACTTTTTTTTTCACTACTTTTAAGATTAGGCTTACAGTTTTTCTTATTGATGAAGATTTTAGTCAGTGGTAGATTTATTGGTGGATGATCAGGTGACCTTGAAACATCCCTTAGTTAAGCTTTTGCTAGACTTCCATGATGCACTGAGAACCTTTCCTCTCTCCTCCTTTTTCATTTTTTATTTTTTAACCTGTCCTGTGCTGCAGCTTTAGCAAGCAGAACCATGAACTGAATGCTCTGTTGTGCCAAACACATTTGCTTTCTATAAACTCTGTATAGGCTCCTCTTGTTAGTCAAATTCTTTTTTTTTTATTGTTTTTTTTCCCCTCATTATTCACATTGTAATAATGCCAAAGCTGAGAGGCGGGGAGAAGTAAGGAGAAGGGAGAGAAATGAAGAGAAAAAAGAAGATGAGCACAACAGGTCACCAACTGCTGCGTCTGTAACAAAACAGTCAAAAAGTTAAGAGCACCTGAAAGAGAAAAAAACAAACATACGATACACAAACAAACATACAATGTTCTATGTTGTGTGCGTGTGTGTGTGTTTGTCAAGAAATGTACTTGATAATGAGGGTGAGAGGCCACAACAGCCAGAGGCAGACAGAGAAAGGCCCAGGAGACCCAGGCCGTCCGCAGAAGACCCGAGGTCACACGTCCCAATGACAACCGCGTGCCCACCCCAGCAGGAGGAAGACGGAGGCCCTAGACGGAGCCCCCCACGGCCAAAGGGCAAGACATCCGACCTTGCACTCCGGAATCGCCAAGTACCCTCATCCCCGGGGAGGCAGAAATGACGAGAGGGGAGCGGTAGGGAGGGGCAACCCCCCCACCCTCCACGACCATGTCCTACAGGGGCCATCCAGGCCCAGCCATACACACACACAGACTTCCACGATGCACTGAGCACCTCTCCTCTACCCTCTTTCACTCTTCATGCATTTACTGTATATGCCACTACTGCATATCATTCATTGTCTGTCTTCTCTCTCCCTTTCTGCAGGTATCTGTGGTCTCTGATCCGCGGTAATGGTCGCACCAGCTTGCCAAGTCTTTATTGTTACATTGTTGTCTCACAATGCTTTTCTTTTCTATAATAGAATGTAATGCTTTTTCAAGTTGTCGTGTTTCAAGCAGTGTGGGAACAATCTATGCTTAGTTCTTGCAGGCAAACAGCAGCCAAAATGCAGATATTACAGTTAAAGAAACTTTAAAGCCTATGTAGTGGTTTCCATAACACTAGTTTGGCAAACACTTTCAAAAAGCATGTCCATGTGCAACACTATCTTCAGTTTCCTTTAAAGAGTTTGGATCCTGAAATAAACGCCAACCTTAAAAGAAAACCATCTGGTTTCAGTGTCCATTTATGTCACAGCCCATCAACGCCTGCCTTTAAAGTCTATTTACTCCATGTGTGTTTTTCTCTCATTCTCTGCCAGCCTTCAGTTTTGCTGTCATTACTTGAGGCTGTGTGTTGATGTGAGGATTTGAGCCCTTCGCTCTCAGTAGAGAAGGAAACAAGAGGCATCATTGTGTGACTTACCACGGTGCTTTGATCCAAAGATGATGGTGTTCAGTTCAACAGCTGCTGTTCTGTGTTTTCAGTCTTTACAGGGTTAAGCTCTCTCTCTCTCTCTCTCTCGCTCCTTTACGACCAGTTTCTCAGGCTGGACATTAGTGTCAAATAACTTTTAAATTTGTAAGAAACCGTGGATTACTACATCTCTGTCTAAAGTGGCTGTTGCTGTGTTTCTGTGTATTTGGCATTTACTGGGTGGGAGCTATGCATGCTGGCTACCATATTCGGAGACTAGATAATTGCATAGTCAGATATTCTTATTTAGTGGAGTGAATACCAGTCTAATTATGGTCTTAATCAGTGATGCATTAATGGGTGTTTGTAGCCTTAATGTTGCAAGGCTAGCAGGTATTTTCACATCAGTTTACAGTGACTCTTTAAGAGTTAATCAGCCTTAAAAGTATTTTCTTTAGAAATGAGTTCAAATCTTCTCCCAGTGTCTTTAAATGCAGAAATGAACCATGCAGCAAATCTGAATGAATCAAAAAAGCTCCAAGAGGCAGTCTGGAAAATGAGTCAGAGAAAATGAGTTGGAAAAAATGGAATCAAAGTGAGAGACAAATCAGTTCAAATGGCTGGTGGCTACATCCACGGATGTCTACGGATATTCGAAATTTTGCAGAAATTTTAGTAAGCAATCAAATGTTATTGCACTGGACCGGACCCCCAACACCATATCTCTAAATAGGTGGAATCTCCCTCTTGATGATGTTACTGTGGTATTTTCATAGCAATAATAATAGGTTTCATTAACACAAACCCCATCTTGTAACCACTAACAGACTAAGGAGTGTCATTTAAATTGGTGTAAAATCACCGTCAGCATTTTAGCAGATTGTCCTGACGGTAATAATCTGAAATTTGGCTACATGCATCTTTTTTTTTTTTTTTTAATTTTCAAAAGTGACAATTTTGCTCTGCAAACATCCCAAAAGGATGCAGTTTATGTAGCTCCCATTTTAGTAGCTGAACACTGGCACAGTGAGTTAGCCCTAGTAATAGAAGGCATGATGACAGTGGAAGTTTCTAGAACATTTTGTGCCTGTGGGATGAGCCGTGCTGTGTCCTGCTGGGATATCACTACCTCCAAAATCCACAGTCGGAGAAGGAAGCACAGAGGCAGAGGCACCAGCCCTGAAAAGTGTGTACACGTGTGTGTGTGTGTGTGTGTGAGGATGGTCTGAATGCTGAATGTGGCTGGCAAGGTAATTAACATTTCCCTAGCATCAGCGGCTAGTGCTCAGGGCTGAAATGATCCATGGAGACCTCTCCAAGGCTCTAATGAACCCTATACACTTCTTCACTGACAAAAAGGAAAATGAAAGTTGAAGCGGATGAAGACAAATCTCTAATGAAAATCACCTAAGGTATGCCAACAGGAAAGTTTCCAAAAAAAAAGATGCTATCCTGGAAAATATTTTAGTGTTTTTATGCTTTCCACTGCAGACACTGATAATTTGATCTTCTAAGTTGAGCAACAGACAAATGGCTTCTTGTGAAGTTTTGCTGAGGAAGACCACATCATTCAGGTGAAGCCAGCATCATAATGTGCGAATACATTAATGGTTATGTAGCTCAATCAAAACTCAAACTAAAGGAACCAAAATTCAACGTCTTCCTAGGAATTTTGAATTGTGCGTGTATGTGTGAGTCACAGAGAGTATAAAAGATGGGTGTAGCTCTGAAACCCAATAATAAGTGCAATAATCCTGCATTCTTTTTAATGGCCACCTGGGGGCAACTCCTCCGGTTGCTAAAAAAGACTTGCCCTGATGACTTTATGGGCTTGCTCGCTAGTTTCAGGTCACTTCAAATAAAACATGAGGTTTATTTTGTAAACGATTAATAATTATTAAAGGAGGATTATCCTGTGTAAGCTACTGGCTAACGACTTGTTAATCAAAAGTCATTAGCCAATGACCGTATGGTTTCTCACTCGTCATGTCAGCTTTCAAAACACGAACATGGAAACGGTGAAAACTCTCAGCCTCGGGCTTCACAACAGGACCTCACTTATGGATGGATGACCTCATGGTGGCTGCATCCATGGGTGGACTGGCCACTGGTAACACCAGAGCATTTCCCTGTGGCCTGAGGGTCATATTCCCCTGCAGTGAACAGTCAACTTGGATCAGGAAACAGTTTACAGACCACACAGGATCCACACATCAGGCACAACTCTCTTAGCCACAAACAGTGTGCTTTCGCTCTCTGTGCTCAATTATGCACAAAAATACACGTGGATAGCCTCTCTCTAGGAGCCAGTTCAGTCTAAAACACGAGCTAAAATACTAATAGTCTGTTTCACGTCAGTGATCAGTTTCATTGAATGTCTGTGGGAAGTCTTTTGATACTTTTCATTAATGCTTCAGTCTAAAAACACTGGAAAGTTTGAGCGCACTGTGACTCACTCTCTCTTTAAAAAATATTCTTCAGTTATTCTGTATGTCTGGCTTTTTTATTTGTACTCCTAGTGAATTTTAAATGGTACACCTTTGAAAAAACTCCAGCTAATACGGTTAATACAGTCAGGAGATGGAGTGAAAAGAATAAAAAAAACTGAAGCCATGATAGTTTAACTCGAAAATTTTGAAGCTCCAAGTGGTTTAACTTTTTAGCTTGCTTCTAGGGTTACCAGCACAATGGGCAATCAAAACTAGCCCCTAAACCAGCCCGATACCCAGAGTTGGCATCACAAGGCAGTCTGCGAACAGCATTTTAGCACGCTGTGTGTATGTGCATATATGTGTGTAGAATGTTTTTGCTGTGTGTACATGCTGATCTGGGGTTATTTTGCTTTAAGTATATTATTTTGGACATTTGGGTATGGATTTTTAGCTTATTCATGTAATTTTCATCCAAACAGGTCTACCCAACCCAAGGACAAAAATTCAACCTGTGGCTACGCTTCAAAAGTATCTCAAATTAGCAGTACGACAAACATGGCAACTGTGCTCACTACAGTGACAGAGTGTACTTGTAGGGCCCTGTGAAATCACTGTACCAAACTGGGCCAAGGCCAGGTTTCCCATATTCCCAAAAGGTATCTAATTATGAAGTTATTTCTACTGTAAATCTATGGGATTACAAAACTCTAAGATTTTTTGGGACACTCTTGATTCCTTGAAAAAAAATTTGAAAATTACCAGAACATTTTCTTTTTTTAAACTTTTTTTTCTTTTCTCTTTTTTTCTTTTTTCACAGTGCACACTGAATCTAAAAATACATATGCGGATCATGTCTGTATGTTCAGATGTGATGCCCAATAGAAGTGTGGTTTTTTTAGGGTTTAAGAAGGCTCAGGATTTAGAGTTTGCCTGATGCCTTTCCTTCTGAGCCTTACCTGCAACTCTGTATGAAAACTTCTCAACCAAAATGAGTATGCAGAATGATGAAATAAACCATAGCAATGAAATGTATAGCTTGTGACCAAACAAAGTAAGACCAGACAGTGTGTCTTGTGCACACAGTTCCATCCTGCACCCTCTTATCCAGAAAACCAGGCTTTGGAGTATGCATTTTATTTCTTTGTTTCTTGGGGATTAAGCACAAGCAGCTTCCACTGCCATTTGTCTAAATAGTCAAGCGTCCTTATTCATTTGTTTTTGTTTTTTGAAAGGTAATTCATATTTATTCTGGTTATTCTACATCGCATGTCCCTCTGGGCTAATAACTGAACTGCAAATTAATACCTCACCGGGAATAATCAAATTCCACGTCAACTCACTTTACCTCAGTTTGCTCAGTCATCTCACTTTTCTGACTCCAGGCTGTTTGTTTGGTTTTGGCAGAGAGCTCCAGCAGGGTTAGAGCGCTCATTAGTTTTCCTAGTCGCGTCCCGTGATTTGTGACGTCCAGGTCTCACTTTCCCATCCATCATATTCAGTGATAAATGATTCAGCAGAGGTTAGTTTATCTGAAGGTGACCTCCCCTTGCAGTTTCTGCTCTTATCAGCCTGTCAGCTGAGGGGATCATTTTTCAGTCTCCAAGCTGGCAGCAAAAGAGACTTAGCCATTTTTCTTGTACTATATATATATATATATATATATATATATGTGTGTGTGTGTGTGTGTGTGTGTGTATAAATTTGAGCCGGCACACTGGACTTCTCTGAGCAGTCAAAAATTAATCAAGCAACCACTAAAACTATTTTTTTCTGTTCAGGAATGCAAGTAAATAACTCTAATCTGGCGTCTTAATCAAACCCTTAAAGTTTTCTCTGAATTTGACATGAAATTTAACTGGCGCATGGATATATTTAGATGTTTAGCACCGATTTATGATTATGGAAATGCTCACAAACTCAGTCAGGTGGGGCTGAGTGGATAAAAATAAATTAAAATGAAAATATCCACCCACCATCTTCCTTTATGTGTTAGGAATTTCTAAATGACAACACTGAGGTAATGTAATGCACACAATACACCTGAAGCTAATAATTTAGTCAGAACTAGAATTAGATTTGGGCATAATTATGCATCTAGTAGGCACTGAGATCCTGCATTCCCTCCTGTGTTCCAGCCTTCAAACATGCAGTGTGGAAGAAGCAAAAACAAGGTGACATATTTGTTACTGACTGGCTCACAGGGGGAATCCATCATTCCCTTGAGAAACCACGTTTACCGCTGCCTTATTACCCAAAGCGGTGTGCTTAGAAAAGGTACAAAAGGAGCGCATGGACAAAAAGCCCATCTGTATTCAAAGTCACAGATTAAACCTGTCCCTGATAATTCAAAAATGCTCGCATGAAGCTTATCTAATACACAGCCTGCCCTGCTTGCACACTGCATTTCATACACGTCGGAGCGTTTTAATTAACTGCAGCAAGCACCTTTTTCAGAAATGCAACACAGTGACTTTCTCTGTGTGCTCCATGTGTTTGACAGCAACTCTGCTGCAGCCACTGGACTCCATCCGTGCCCCCCTGCCCCCCCGAGGCCTTTCTGCTGCCTTATCATGCATCATCGATTAGGCTCGGGGATGAAGCCGTCAGGGAACCACCCATTTGTTTCCCTGCTGCTGCTGCTGTTGTTTACAATCAGTGCAACCCCCCCCATCATTCTCTCTCTCTCTCTCTCCATCTCACACACAGACACAGCTTGCAGTCCCCTGGAGGAGACGAGAGAGAGTCTGGCTCTAGAAGTGACAGTGAACACTAAGCTGTGGGTTGTGTGGATGCATTACTGTGTGTTGCACGTATGATTCAAACTGGAATTAACACTTACTTTTGCTAAGATATTAGGATGTATGGTGTTTGTGGCTATTTGTTCAAAACTGTAAAGAACATAAATAAAGCTTAGAAAGCATTACATGAATGCCAGCATTCATAAAAGAAAGCATCTAAGGCAAGCTAACTTTTCTGCCTTTTTTGTAAAGCAGAACAAATACAACACTGGGTTGAAACTGGAGTTGAAATAAAATGAGCAAAAAACAATGTCTACTTGGAATCGGTGCTGTCGTCAAGGTTAACTAGCTTCCTAACTATCCTGAATGTATTTGCACAGTAGGACCTCCACAGAAGGCACCTAATGTACCATCTGCGTCCATACAGGAAACATTTAGGTAAAGTATTAAGTTGCACACTTAAAATTCCAGAAGAAGGTTGGAAGTATAAAACATATTGGAGTTTTTCCCCCCTGTTTCTCTTGCATACAGCACATATAGATATATCTGATGCACAACATAACAAGGAAAATTAGCCAATTTCAATAATTTAATCAATATAAATATCACCAGATCAAATATTTTTTATGAAAAAAGTCAGTACACACAGGGCATCAGAAACTGCTGTTCTCTCCATATCAGAAATACTTTTCTGAGCCATCAGTTGATGTGGGCTGGCACTGACATCGGCTGGTTTGTGGATGAGCTTCACTTTGTGGCCTGCTTGCACTGATGCTGTGCTCGATTCTTGCAGGCATATTACATTAACTGTTCGCCAGTCTGATAATGATATGCTGAAAACTGGGATTGTTGTAGGCCTATGTCAGAGGTTCAAATCAGACACTTCCAAAGGGGGTTCTAATCACTGGCACCTCATCTGGAACCCTTGATGTTAATTCTAGGCATTTAAACATTTACTTACTTTTCCATATGACTAATCTGTTGATGACATTATCACAGTGAGACCTGGCATGACCACTGCTGGATCTGTGTGAAATGAGCTAGAGCTGGCTATCTGTCTTCCTTTTATAATGTATGTCTGAGTGTGAAAGCTGCTAACGATTCAACAGGTGTTAAACACATGAAAGAAAAGTTACTTTTGTGTTGAACTTCCAGTTCCTGACTGGAAGTGTGTTATCTTGTGGATCCTTATTGTATCTATTGTTCATTACCCTTACATAACTACTGAGAAAAAAGCCTTCTATCCACTTTGAGTTTGACATGCTTCAGTTCATACTGCAGCATAGTAGCTGACTGTGTGTCTGCCAGTAATGCTATCTTCTACAGTAAATGCCGCCCAACTGATGGCAAGGAAAACACCAAAGGGGTAGCCTGGCTCTAGTCTGAACCTCCTGGCTGACTGGGGTCTTTCTGTGTGGAGTTTGCATGTTCTCCCTGTATCTGTGTGGGTTTCCTCCAGGTGCTCCAGCTTCCTCCCACAGTCCAAAGACAGGCATGTTAGGGTAATTGGTGATTCTAAATTGGCCATGGATGTGAGGTAGATAAAGTGCTGTATGGGTAAAATGTGGCTTGCAGTCTAAAGTGCTTTGAGTGATCAGCAAGTCTAGAAAAGCAATATATAAATGGCAGTCCATTTCCAATTTTAGAGTTGGCATAATTACCAGTCTATCATTCATAAAAAGCATTTAAGTCATAAGACTTTTTTTTTTCAGGCTCCATCTGGGAGTTAAAAACAACAGAAGTACTGAGAAAAGAATATGCTATTTACACTCAGAGTTTATTCATCAACCATTTCAAATTTGATAAATGATGCTGTTTTGAGAAAAACAAGTAAATTAATTATTGACTTCTCTGTAAGGCAAGAGCTTAGAAGACAGTCAGCAGTTTTTCCCTTAAAGGCCTTGATCATGAAGGAGTCCCAAACCTGCAAAACCTGAAAATTGCTTTGGTGTCTTCATGATAACGTCACATGGCATAAAGCAAAGTGCAGCTTCATTCTGGTTTACACCATTCCAAGATATGCAGCTTCTCTTTCAGTAAGTCACCTAACAGGTGACATCCATCAGGTCTGTGAGGATTCAGTGTTGAGAAAGGAATGCGTGATAGCTGCTGTATGATATTAAGTTATGTTCCTTCAGAAACACAAAAATGAGAAATCAAATTTCATTGTGACTTTAATCTGTGAATCTGTTTATGTGACTATGTATCAGTGTAAACATACTGTATGTCTAGAATGATAACTGTTTTACATATGTAAGTTTAGTGAGACAGAGATGTCTTTGAGGTAATGTATGTCTTTGTGTATGTTCATGCCTGTTCATATAGATTCAGTGTATGCAGCATGTGTGAGTTAAAGTGTGTGTCTCAGAGGACAGTAAGAAGAGCTAGGATTAAATTAAATATAAGTTATTGTCCTCTTTCGATTGCCATATTGGAGACATGCGCTCAGGACAGAAATCTCCAACATGGCACACATACCGATAGAACTAATAACCTCTTCCCTGCGACCCGTCAGCGCTGACGGGTGCTCCAGGTGGACTGCAAAGCACCACTTCCACACTTTAATGTGTTTCACAAGGTGTGGACTCAGATTGTTTTGTCCATTCGCAC
>VUQI01000758.1:6359-28470 GCA_015106735.1 Paratilapia polleni | reverse complement strand
AAAAAAAAAAAAAAAAAAAAAGAGTGGGACAAAATTCCTGACTGATAAAGTCATACCGAAAATGATTAACTCAAGTTATTTCTGCTAAAGGTGGTTCTACAAACTATTGAATCATGGGGTGTACTGTTTCTTTTTTGTTTTTTGTTTTTCACAGGACTGCATAGAGTCCTATGAAAACTTTCTTTATCACATGACTATACCTATATGGTGTCGAATGGCAGACAAATGTAGTGCCTAGTGGAAAAACTATCAGCTAAAGAGCCAGGAATGGTTCTGTCTCTGTAAGACACTGTTTGCTAAAATGTTGCCAAAGCAGCTTTTTAATGTGAGTGTGTGTCAGAGTGCCATCTAGTGGCTAAAAACTCTTTTATTGCAGTTTTAAAACCAGTTGATCAGGACAGTTGATCAACTGGTCAGAATTTTGGAGTTACTGACAAGTTGAAACCTTTAGTATTAAGTTTTTGTTCCCCTTAGTATTGACAGATGTTTCCCTTATTTACAGAGACGGCGCTGCACAAGTAACTGGCAGAATTCATCATCATTCATGGTGACAGTGTAGGATGTTTGAATGTTGTACATTCTTTTGTATGACATACTGTATGTTCGTACATATATGTATCCATGTGTTGGAACTGTCTGTAATTAAAGTTAGAGGTTTATATTCTACTGTACGTATGAACAAGTAAAAATTTGTGTATCCAACCTGTCATTCAGAAACCACTTTTTTGAGTAAAAAAACAAAACAAAAAAGAGTTTTAGTTTTTAGTGACTGTACATTTATTTACTAAGGCAAAAGTAGCAATACCACAATTTGAAAAATACTTGGTTACTGTCATGATCCCTGGGTGCTCCCAGGGTCTTGAGTTTGTTGGAGTTTGAGTTCTTGTTTTCTCTGTTTGGCTCCTAGCTTTGTTTATGGTTTAGGTTTTGATTTTCATTTATTCCTGAGTATTGTGAGCCTTCACTTCTGGTTATACTTTAGTTCTAGTTTGTATTTGTTAGTTAACTATTCCCCTCCTTCTGTTTCTTCCTCCTGTGTCTTCCCCCCATGTTTAGATTATTCATGTGTCTGTGTTTCCCTGTTTTCAGTTGTTGTTACTCACTTCCTGGTTTATTTCTGTGGTCATTTTTCTCTTGTGTGCATTTAGTTTTACTTCCACTCCTGTCACATTGCCATTGTCTTCACCTGTGTGATTACCCTCCCCTGTGTCTTGTTCCCCCAGCTGTCTCCACTTCCCTGATTAACTCGTGTATAAATAGTCCTGCCTCCCCTTGTCCTTTGTCTTAGCATCTGTTGTGCTCCCTGTTTACCTCTCTGTGTGCTTCCACCCAGGTGTAGTTTCTGTTTGCCTTTTTCCTGTGGGCTTTTGTGTTTTTGCAGGAACTTTTATCATCCATAATAAAAGGCTTGATTTTTGTTACTGTGGCTGCCTTGTACTTTATTCATTGTATTTCATATCATTAATTAAATCGTGTTTTTCCAAGTCTTAATCTACTGCAATGTAACAAGTTACTACAGCTGGCATATAAATTTAGTGGAGAGGGGAAAAAAAATAAATAAAAACTACAGTATTTGGCCCAGACTATGTATTCTGTCTATATTGACTACAATATAATCAGAATATGACTGTACATCACTGATGTTTTCTCTGAACAGCTGCTTTTTAAATTTTCTGTATCCCTAATTACTTTGTTACTTTTGTTTTTAAAGTATGGTCTTTGAAAGTGTAATAGTAAGATTGTTCATTTAAAACATTAAAATTAACTAAAAGTAACTAAAATCTGCACAATCCATCCATAACTATGTCAAAGAATGAAAGTAGTAGGCAGCATAGTTACCAGCAGCTCATGACCACTTGATGGTGAATCAATGCAGCCTCTAGTTTGCCCATGGTACAGAATGAGAGGAACGAGCAGAGGGTGTATTCTAATGCACATTTCACATGGACAAAATGGACAGAAAATGAGCAGAATGCCAGCTCTCACTGATAAGTACTCTTCTACATATTTATTGTTGCTATTTGGCAAAGCCAAACACCCAAAACAGGATGTAGGATTTTTTTTCACACTACCACTTTGTATGATATTGTCAAACAACAACAAATATGCATAGTGATTTATGGGGAGAGGCTATGCTTTCTCAGCTTGCGGCAGTCAATATTAAAACACGTATGTGTACATCAGAGCTTAGCATATGATGATGAAAGAGACATCAGTATCTCAGGGATACAGAGAATGATTTCTAGACATTGCACTTTTAAAACATTCACTATTTAGCTTCAGTATCTGGTAGGTCTTAATTTTAGGATAATGAATGCAGCTTTCATTTAAAGGTAATTTGGCCTCCAGCTCTGCTCTTGTCTTAATGATATCAAAGGGTAATTTTGGTATCTGCAGTGTTTTTTATTTCCTTTTTTTGCTTAAATCCTCCTTGTGTAATTCTTTCCTCTTGCCTCAAACATTTTGTGCAGATTGTTTGAGTCTTAATGTCTTCTAGGTCTTATGTGGTGAAATTAATGTTATTATCTCAGTAATGACTATATATTATTTCTCCTAAGTATGCAAGTATGAAGCAACGTGGTACTGTGATGCACAACAGACAACAATGAAAATAATGTCACTTTAATTCACAGCTTTTATCGCTACACTCAGAGAAGGGTGGAATCAGAAAACCTATAGAAAACTGTAAAAATATGAAGATTATATCAATTAGATCAACTTAACCATTTCTCATTTATGAAATTAAAGGGTCTTTTTTTCCTGTGTTATCTTTCTCTGAACTAGTTGTCTTCATTTATTTTTATTCCTTGATTTTTATTTGTTCATCTTTCTTTTTTATAAATCTCTTGTCTCCTGCTTGTTTCAGGCTCTGTGTAAATTAGAATTTATTTGTCCACCCTGTTATCTTTATTTATCTTTGCCTCCACAAGTTCTTATTTATGTTAGCTCATCTGCCTTTCCCTGCTTTAAATATACATCATTCTTTTATTTGGTAACTATCAAGTCATCCATAAAGTTATCTGTCCTCTTTCTTTTTTTTCTCACAGCTTGCTCAGAAAATCAAGGGCATCTTTTCTTTCTTTCTCTTCATTCTGTATACTGTCTTCTTTTATAAGACACTATATCACTGTGGTGTACCAAGTTTATATCTTCTCTTTTCCCTTTACTGCTCATCTATCCAAAGATTCCTTGTCCCCTTTTTTGCTAAGATCTGATACATATCTATATTTTTTCTTTTGCTGTTTTTTTTTTCATTTTTCTTCTTCCTTTCCCTCCCAGTATTAAAAATGATTTAAATGCACCAAACCAAACAAACCAAAAAACAACTTATCATATTTATTACAATGTGCTGTGGCAGTGAAAACCATTTGCATATAACTGAAGTGTCCTTTTTTTTTCTTTGACCCAAATTAAATGCTTGATTTTTTCAACTAATTGCAACTAATTTAGTTTCAGGTCACTGCTTAAAAACCATGCAAAGTATGTCTCTATTTAAAAATAACCAGATGTATTGCTGTGTTTACATATTCATTTTTTTTCCAACCACAAATGTGTTAGTGGTGATGCACAAAAAGCAGCGTTTTGTCTGTAAAGCATATATTTGAAGTCATGCATGAGTCTCCAACATAGTACTTTTTTATTATTTCTTAAAGTGTAGTTTCATTCAGTAAAGAAAAAAAAAATCATAGCTAGTGATATGTAATCATCCAGGTGGATTCAGTGAGGCCTCTACTGCCATACTCCAGTGGAGGTAAGTGGATTTTTTTTTCTTTCTGGTACTAGCTGCATGGATGAATGGAAGGATTAATGGATTTGTGAATTGTGAGCTTGTTTCGGTGAACTGCAACACTGTTGTCTCACTCAGTTGCCTGTATCACACATGGAAGAATTAAATTATCCTTCATCACAGTGTTGGTAAGTGAAAGCTAACCTTTAGCTGGGAGGACAGTAAATCAAATTGTTTTCAAAACCTCTCTGTGATGGTCATCAAAGCAAATTAAATTTCACAATGCTGCATTTGTATACATAAAGCTATTTTTGACTCCACTGTGGATGCATAAAATCCTGTTTGCTACTACAGTTGCTACTTGCTGTTTCCAGTCAATATGAATTTGAACTAGCATGCGTGTATCAATACACAAGCGACCAAAACCCTTGTTGATATAGATTTAAAATTGAACAAATGTCAAGAAAAGCTTTCATGGAGCTGTGCACTGCTCCTGTGCAGCTTTTTCATCACCTTAGTTTGCTCTGAATATTGCCTCTAAAAAGGTAAAAGCTTTAAAAAAAAATATATCACTTCCAAATTTTTCTCCACTTATTTTAATAAAATGTATTTCATGAGATCCAAAGAGTGCAGCTGTTCTATTATGTCTTCTACTTCTTTCATTGCTCACTCACGAGAATGTCGCAATTGTTTGGAGAAGTTTCTTAAAGCTTATTTCTAAAGGGGAGAGTGGAGTAAGACGAGCCTGTCCACCTCTGGGCAACCATACAGAGTTTTTGTCATGTGACCCTCAATTTACTTAGCATTTTCCTTTTGCTCTGGAAATGAAGAGCCATATGGTTTAATTTGTGTGTCAAAGCTATCTTCTGGCATCACAGGTATCATCACTCATAAATTGGGGCAAAATGAGCCAGAGCTTTGTGAGTAAATTTAGCTAGTGGTATACCTTAACCCAAAGTCAGATATTTGGTGTTTAAATTAATGTTGCATTCTAAGAGTGAACCACTGACATTATACTTCATATATCAGATGTAACATTAAGGCTGTCATGCCATGTAATTTTGGAAGAAATCATTGCCCTCATCCTTTTTTTCCCAAATTTGATCCCTCCATACAGTTCTTCAGTAGTCTTGTGCTTGCTGCCCTTTTAAAATCCCATTTTCCATCCATGCAGTTATTCACATATTCATAGCATTTTGTGGCATGATGTTGTTTATGTTATGTTTATCAGTGTATACTGAAAGTGAAATAAAAAAATAAAATTAAATTTCAAGATACTCACGCTCCTCAAAATAAGCAGTAGACCAGTAGAAGAAAGTTATAATATTTATTTCATGATCTCCAATAGAACCAGTAGAATTTGGGATTCAATTATTAATGCTTATATTTCAGGTTATACTATAAAATCCAGTTAACACAATACTTTGGAAATGTTTTCTCAGTTGGCTCATCTTACCCCAAACTGAGTCAAAGGATCACATTTTCGGGGAGCCTGTATTTTGTTGTCTATTTGTGTTGTATGCATTAGCTTTATTCCTGTCTCATACTCCCTTAGCTGTAGGTCAGCTTAAGTAAAAACTGGCTTAGCTTACCCCACTCTGCACTAAGCCAAACTGTTGACTGCTGGTTTATTTTCTCCCTGTATAATGATCACTCTCTTTGCTCATGTTCTCATCTCATCATATTCCAGTTTCCAATTACAACTTGGATGTTGACATGAAGGCGACTAATGAAGTGGACACAGAATTAGTCATTCAGTACCTTATTCACCAGTCACTCCCTCCCTCAACCCCTCATTAAGCATCTTATTTGCTAAATTCCTCCCTCATTCAATCACTAATTCATTTTCCCTCTTATTCATCCACTTCTTGGCCCTGCTTTTCTTTCTCCACTGTGTGAGTAGATTGCATATACTATATTTCTACAATCTAAAATCTCATGAGTAACACTCTATTGCCATTCAGCTCCTCTTCTCATTCACCGTATTCAGTGTCTGAATGTGTCATCCTTCCTTTTCTCCCCATTACATTGTCTTTGCCTGTCTTTTTTCAAGTATAGCATTTCCTTCCTTTGTAATTCGATCTGTGATTCACCTGTGCTTTGGATCCTCCCCATCTGATTCTCTGTCTTTCCCTCATGATACTTTTTCTCTTTTTAACTCTTCTCCACATTTATTTGAGTCATTATTTTTAGCCACACAAAATTTGCAGTCCAATTTATTTTGTAATCGATGTACTCCAAATTAGATCCCTTGGTCTCTCCACAATTACTTAATACTTAAACATTAGAATATGTATTCTGGTCTCTGTCAGCACAATACTGGAAAAAATGGAGTTGAGGCAAATTGAGGACAATTGACAAAGTACACTATGTAATATTTTTGATAACAGCCATGGCTGAATTGCTTATTTTCCCATGTAGGTGAGCAAGTCTGCTTGCATATTTGTGCCAAATTAATCGCCTATCAAAAGCATTAATTTAAAGACAAGCAAAGTGGTGAAGAAGGGAGATGAATGGGTTGTTGCTACTGAGAAACATGTTTGTTTTCACAAAGCAATTTAAACTTTAGGAATAGACAGTGTGATCTCTGTGGTTACATTACAGTCTTGAGGAATGTTTTAATTGGTTACACTTAAAAAATCCTGGAGCTTAGGGAAACAGTTTAAGGTAGAGAGGGGATGAATGTGGAACTTAGGGTTGATGATTAGGCTGCCTTTTCCTCTTTTCTTTTTCTTTCCTTTTGCCATCTTCTCCCACGGTCAGTTCTCTTTCCTTCTTGCCTTGTTGCACATCTTCTTTCCTCTCAAAATGTATCCCTGTATAACCAGGGTGATGCCTACTGCCCTTTACTGTCATCTTCTAGACTTCAATCAGAGCAGCCACTCTCAGCTTCCTGTGTTTCTTTATGTGTGTATATGTGGGTCTGTATTTTTGTCGATTTGCATGCATGACACAGACTATTATCTGACTTCTGCCTATCAACCTCGATTAGCTCCAATCTCCCACTATCACCACAGGACATATACACACACATTTACACACTGAATAGGTCAATAACTTCCTGTTACAGTTTCATTGGTGGTAGGAAAGATGGCCTGCTTGACACAGAGGTAAAATGGATAATTTATCATTCATTGCAAATCAGATTCACCTACACTAGTATAATAAATGACAACCACAGTTTTCCTAACCCCAATCAACCAGTGCTTTTGTTGCCAGTCTCTCTTGTCACAGTGGAGTACTATGTACACCATCTATCCCAACCATCTACTGACTCCAGAACAGTTCAGAAATATGGCTTCATTCATTTAAAACAAAATGTTGTCTCTAAATGTAATCTAGCCAGTGGTTACTGTACACCTCCATCTAACTGGGAAATCAAAATAGTTCTAGTTAATGAAATTTCTAGTAGGGGTTGAATATTATTTGTTTTCACTATTCCTCTTCCAATTCCTCCTTCACACTTTTCACCCACTCTGTTCTTCTCCTGCCACCTCTTCTCTGCATTACCTGCTTGATCTCACTAAATGTACAGATTTCTTACCTCTCTCTATATATTCTGTAATGTATTGTGATTGGCTTTCTTTCATTTGCTTTCTGTTCTGTAAAAAGAGATTTAAAAAGTAGTACATGCCTGTGCAATGTCACTTATATGTCAAGTGACTGAAAACTGCATGAATTTAGGGTGAAAGCATTGATTATACACCAATCAGGCAAACATGATGACCACCTGCCTGGTATTGTGTTGGTCCCCCTTTTGCTGACCATATGCAACAAACTGTGATGCACTGTGTATTCTGACACCTTTCTATCAGAACCAGCATTAATTTCAGCAATTTGAGCTACAGTGGCTCATCTGTTGGATCCAACCTCCGCTCCCCACATGCATCGATGAGCTTTGGCCACCCAGGACGCTGTTGCCTGTTCACCACTGTTCCTTTTGATAGATACTGACCACTGCAGACCGCGAACACCCCACAAGTTTTGGAGATGCTCTGACCCAGTCGTCTAGCCATCACAATTTGGTCAAACTCGCTCAAATCCTTACGCTTGCCCATTTTTCCTGCTTCTAACACATCAACTTTGAGGACAAAATGTTCACTTGCTCCCTAATATATCCCACCCACTGTGCCATGATTAAGAGATAATCAGTGTTATTCACTTGACCTGTCAGTGGTCATAATGTTATGCCTGATGTGTGTAAATTAAAAAACACTTTATTTGATCAAGCAAAACTAACAGTTTTGATTTACTAAAATAAAAAAATGCTACCCCCAAAGAAGGAACTCCTTGCAGCAAAAATCAATACGCATTTCACTACTGAGACTTTTTTTTTTTTTGAATATGTAGTTGTGTCATTATATGCTTTGCATATAGGTGTGTCCAGCTTCATGATTAATGATGTCCTCAATTACCCTTAGCATGGAGAATACCAGTGCTACCCAAATTCCTGTAAAATGCCATTCATTTTGCCATTCTTCAGAGAGATTTTTTTGTTATGCATTCTTATGTTGCTCTGTCTTTATTTTTAAAACACCCCAAAAGTGTTGAATTCAGTTCAACTGATACTCTTGACCATCTCATTGTTTTCACTTGTTTTCTTTGGACCCTCTTCTTCGACCTTGATTTTACTTCTGAAGCCTGAGAAGCACCCTTTTATATTTTTATTTATCCAAAGGCATTCACAGAGCCATCTTTAAAAATCTTTTGAACTCATACAGCTCTATATCATCGCACTCCCACCTCCATCACTTTGAAGACAATGCATTCACTTTGGTAACCCTGGCCAGGTTCACATCAAACATGCTGGACCCCATCTGAGCTAAACAAATCAGTCTTCTTATCATCTTTCTTTTTAAGCAGAAGTTAAACCTGCAGTTTTGTGTATAAAAGGGAGTAAGTTCCTTCATACTTTCTGAGCTATTGCAGAAACTCAGTTTCTATTGATAATCCCAGTGCCAAGTCTAAAGCACCTGTGTTCACAGGTCATTTTATAACCACATTCATGCAATTACACTATTTTTGGGCTATTTGAAAATCACAGGTGTACTCAGTTTTGTAGGAATGATCACAGGCTTTCTAATGTGTGTGTGTGTCAGTGTTTACAGGCATGTTCTCTTCTGCTGCACCCTCTATTTTGGGGCCTGTGTTTTTAAGAAAGTCCCTCTCAGTTATTTCTTTTTGATTGTTCATAAGAGGAGATGCTCTATTTGTCTACTTAGAAATAATGTAATAACTGAGATGTCATACAACTTTGAATAATTATATATTTAAGCAATAATTCAAAGAAGTGTACTCTCCTCTGCTGTATAATGTACATGTTTTCTTCTTTTGGGTCTATATTTTATTCATTTCTATTTAGATACGAATACTCCTTTTCCTGCAGAGGACAGTAGGCCAGAGGAGTGCAAAAGAATACAGATGAAAGAAGGTGAAATTAGAGGTCAGAAAACAGACGGTGCCCACAAAGACTGTTAATCGCATTTTTCACACTGCTGCAGGACAGCAGGGAGCATACAACACGGCCACTGAAAAAAGTGAGGAATTTAGTCTTTGACCCCAGCTACAAAAGCATAGTCATCTCCGCGTGTCTTGTGGTGACCAACTACAACAGTTTCCATAGAAATTATTTTTTCCCAGTGGCATTTTATTTCTGAATGAATTATTCAAACACGTGCATCATGAACCATCAAGGACAATCTATAAGCACAAAAGGATGTTAGATGGTATGGGAAGAAAAAAGTAAAATGAGATGAAAGAAGGGTAATAAATACAGCATTAATGACATTGTTAAAAACTATAACAGAGTTTATTATATTTCTGTAGCACGCAGTCTGTACCTTATGTTTCAGGTACCTGTCATGTACCTAAGAATATATATAAGTACATTGGTTCTCTTAATATTTGTTCTAAAATGCAAATCAAATTTGACCAAAAACAGCTGTTCTCAACAAAAGATTGTTGAGGATCTCAACAATCCTCAACAATTCCAGTTTATGTTGGACTGCTAAATATATCCAATCAGCATGCATGACTGCAGGGCCAGCAGACATACAATAAATTTCCATGTAGCCAGTGAAGTCAGTGACAATAAAAAGGACATCATGTTTGTTGTGAAGATGTTGGTAATAAATAAATAAATAAATAATGCCTAATTTTTGTACTGTTTTTGAAAACTATATACTTATATTCAATGAATTTCCTGATTACCACAGTGCTGTACAGTGAGAATGGAATGACAAGAGTACACTTACTGTCGACTGTCATTTATTTTATTTGTATTGCAAAATCTGTTTATTTTCAACCATCCTCAATTTTGATTAGCCTGTTTAAGTCCCTGCGTCATTTACATTCATCAGTAGAAAAAATAAATAAATTCCTACTCCCAAAGTATTTTGGATATTTCCAACTAAGAGAAAACCCTGAGTCAGACCCAGAACAAGCCAGAAGGACTACATGCCCTACCTGCCCTGTGAACGCCTCAGGATCCCCCAAGAGCTGCAGGAATAGAATGTCAGGTTTGCTTAATCTGCTGCCAAAATGACCCAGATATGCAGTGGAAAATGGATGAATGGGGAATGTACCACTTACAGGTAAGTGTGAAAGATAAAGTTTAAAATATGAATTGCTGAGGGTGTTGTTGCTTGTCTGGTAAAATAAAAAAAGTAGCATCACAACCTAATCTGAATGCTATACTTCCCACGCTTCCAAGTTTACTTATAGTTTCACACTACCTGAAATGACTCCAGTAGAGGATGTACTGTCTGTTTGGAAAATGCAGTTAATTTGTAATCCAAAACACAAGATGACTGAAATGCCTTTCCTAATTCACTGTTTCATTTGGTTAAGGAGAGTCAGAGATGCTCTGTGTTCTGCTTTACAATTATAAGTAACTCAGTGTCATGTTGTGACCCTCTTGTTTCCTGACTCTTCTTTGTGTCTCTGTGTAATTAAGGTCCATGTTTAATAGATGTCATGTTGCTTTGTAATTAGAGTCCCTGCATTATAAATGTCTATATAAGCAAGTGGAAGTGAAATCTGATGCAAGCTATGCACTTTTGTTTTAGGGACAAAATGGAGGATGTGCCTGAACAACAGTGAGAGCCTGGGCTCGCTCTTGTTAGGCCTGCAGCTATGCATTATTGAGTGTGGTCCTCTGCAGGGGGTACAACATGCACATCCTTACACACAAAGTCTAAGAGTTTGGGAGTGAGGCCTTGCCAGCCACTGCTGCTCCTTCATACATTAGTCTGATATCAGTGGAAGGAGTAAAGGGAGAAGAAATGAGGTAGAAACAGAGAGACAAGAATGTCTCTTGGCACTTCACACATCTGCAAATTAATAGTGCAAAAAAATCTTGTAAATTTTTTTTATATTGATTTCAATCACATTACCTATTTCTAACGGGAATGTGTTATATATCTATCTATTCTTCTGTCCTTTAAATTTCCTGTTTTCACAATCTCCTGCTCGCCACACATCCCTCATCATCTCCTCATTTTTTTCAGTAATTTTCCACTTGTGCTTTTCCATCTTCCTCCATTTATTGTGTCTCTTCCTCAACCTTATTTCCTCCTGTCACTTCTCCAATTAATCTGCTTTCAATCACAACACCGGGTGAAGATATGCCAAACCCCTGCCCAGGATAAAATTACTGACGTGAATGAAGCAAGTAGCACCCAACATCCACTGATAGCAATTTGTTCCTCTGCCTCTGTAGTGGCCTCTTTGGTCTACCTCTGGCACACTTTGTGTACAGCATGTGTTTGTGTCTGTGCAGCACCAAACACTTTTGCCTGTCATCAATCCCAATCATTCTGACCCAAATAGACCTAAGCATGGATTAAATGCACTTGCTCAAGGGATCAAAAGGCAAAAGAGAAAGAGATGAGCTTCCTTTGGAAATAGATATGACTACAACCATTAGCAAAGATGAGACGGAGCCCAAATGGCCCTCATTACATGTGCCTGGTGTCTGACGTTATGGGCAATATGGAGTGTCTTTTTTGCCTCAGTAACACTGATCAATATCGCTCTGTCCTAAATGCAACAATTACACCTTAACTTTTAAAAGGCCTAGTTGGCTATTCTACAGCGAAGGAAAAAAAAAAATCAATGCGTGATGAGGGTGGCAAGAGTTTCAGGTTTGCTGTGAAGCCTTCTTTCATTTATTAATGAAACAACTGATGGATAGGCTTTTCCCTTTAGTCTTTGCCATGCATAGACCTGTGTGTTAAACAAGGGCCCTAGCTGCTCAGTGAAACTGTCTATTCAAACAACTTTTCCCATTACGTGTAGCATTGGCCTGATTTTAAACAGCTGATGATTGATTTTGAGTTTTCATATGCTACAATGCTGCAATATTACATCTCAAGTTTCTACTGATCACCACAGGTTGGTAATAGAAATCTGGCTTCTGTGGGTATGCCTGCCAGAATATGACTTGTTTTACCAAATTCTCCCATGAACTGAACAAAAGCAGCACATCAGTTCTCATTATCCCCATTATATATCCTCATGTGTAGACTTTTAGAGTAGGAAAATTAAAAGGGTCATAGATTAAAGTGCTTTAGAATTTACTAGATGGAGTTTGAAAGGGAACCTGAACTGTTGTCATGGTTCATCTTCCATTACCTTAACTTACCTGCAATGATTAGCAACTAATATCTCATTTAATTTCTCTCCATCTATCTGTTACTGTATATTTGTATTCTGATTATTAAACTGTTTACTAGATTTCCACCTTCACATTTTCTTTTCCTTTTCTCTCTTTTTCCCCTCAGTTCTCTTGCTAACTAAAAAAGCCAAATTTCTGTGAGGCTAAGTTTTGTTAAAAGCAGATGTATAGGAATTTTGGCAAAATAAGTCAGTAAACAAATAAACATAAAACAGTATTCCCAGGAACTATATGGAAACCACAGGGAAAAAAACTTGTTTTTTGACATAACATGTTGGTGTTTAGTCCCAGCCTTATTAGCAATGTTAAGTGCTCAATGTAAGTTTCAAAATCTATATCATAGATTATGTAAATATCATGAAGCTTGTTTTTGTCAGCAATGCCTGTAAAAACAATAGTAAATAAATAGCAATAATAATTCAATTATCCCACTCTATGAATGGAGCCTTCTTGTGGCCAAGGAAGGAAAAAAAATGAAACTAAAGTTGTGGTAAAAAAAATAAAAATAAAAGGGCCACTGGTTTGCAGCTTGTCAGGAACAGGATAATAAGTATTCTGAGCTTTTCATCTTATCATCTTCCTATTGCTATCTCTGGACTTTTAGGTATGGTGTGACAGACATAATATATACTGAGTGAATGTGGATGGGAGCTTAAAAAAGAGGTAGCAAGTAAGAGAGACACAGTATGGCTGTGGAGAGACACTGGGCTGTGAGTCTATTACACAACATGGTGCTATCCAAATAAAAGCCTAATGGGACATCACTAAACTTTGGCTACAAGAGTCTGAGCAGATCTGAAAGCAGAGAGAAACACCTTGTCAGTAATGCATAAACCCTCCATTGCACACACACACACACAGACACACACACACGTTATACTATATACACACACATAGGTATGTGTAGAGACAGAGCTCAGTCATGTGAGTTAAGTCATTGTAATGAAGTCCTCCTACACAGCAGCACAAAGGTTAAAATCTTGCTCAGAACATGCATCAAAATCTGAACTGATTTGTTGAAATCAATTTTCTTTTTGCTGGCATACTGGACACATACTGGATGCAGCCTTTAATCCATATAATGGTCTGGAAAGGTTAGGACAGGGTTAATAGATATCAGATGTAGCCAGCAGCCAGAAATAGCCAAGTAAAATGATCAAAATCAGTTGAAATATAAAGGTGAATAATACATTGTAACTTCCCTGTATTCTTCACTGGTTCTTATATAGATTGAGAAATGTCTACTTTGAAAAGCTGATGTAGCCCCACAAGGAGGTTGCTACAGCTCATTAGCCATCATATCCTCATCATTAACAGTGTTAGTGTTGTGATAACCTTTGTTGGCAGAGGGGTTTGCTGTATGTGTGTACATGTTTGTGGATGTGTGTCTTTAATTGTGTCCACTGGGAGTTCCAGTTTGGCTCCATGACAGAATTCCCCAATAATCGAGCTCTGAGAAGCAACAGTGTCTTACACTAATGGTCCATGGGCTATGTCTGACACATGTCTGCTTTCCTTTACTTTCCCTGCTGCATGCACACACATACACCCTAACATATTCACGTTTCTTTAGAGCTTTCCTTCTCCAAGACTATATTTCTGTGTTTATCCAACCCAGTGCAACATATTTTGTAAGCTCTTCTCAGTGCAATCCTTTGTACAGATAGTCTCATTGCTTTTCACTTTCACACCCAAAGTGCACTTGAGCTCCATTGCAAGCTGCTTAGTTCAAAACTATTTTTAAAAAAAGGCATGCTTTATTTCAAGGCACAGAAAGCAACATGGCACATCAAAATGAAACAGCAAAGCTTCCATTGAGCACTGCAACAAACGTGGAGGGATGCTGAACACTTTAGCACCAGGGACACTGCAACTGCAATGAGTGATTAAAATCCACTTTATTTTTTATTTTTTTTACCGTGGTGTTTGGACAGCAGGAACATAAGTAGTGGTCATGTGGAATCATGTGGTGCAACTTTTATTTTCTTTCTTTTTTTAATTAATAAGCACAATATGTAATGTGGGTGTAAAAAAGAAAGTTTAATAAGTGCTGGAGATAATAATTGCTGGTTTAATAGAAGTCATTTTGAAAATTACAGTATAAAACAAACAAACAAAAAGGTTTAAAAAAGTGTTTTCTCACTTACCTTCAGTGGTATCTAGCTGCACTGATTATTTTATGTGCCCTGGTTTTAAGATATTTAGGCACTTTTTTAACACTATGACAATAAAGACTCTGGAAACCTCATTTAAAAACTTCAACAACAGCATGTGAAACACTGTGTATATTACTAAATCCAAAGTCCTCATTTTCAGCAGTCCTATAAAGCACTGTTGGAAGTTTGTGGATTATTATTAACATAGCCCTCATGTATGTGAGGTATGTGAGATAAGTTTGCAACAGTCTTTTTAACAAATCTACTCGTGCGCCAGCTTGCTAACGAGTGTCACACAGTCATTGTTGTGTGTTTTTGCTCTGTGTCTATCAGTTAGCTACAGAAACAGCATACAGAAAATAGGAACATACAGTGGGTTCAAAAAGTATTCAGACCCCTTTCACTTTTTTCAATTTTGTTATGTTGCACCCTGATGCTACAATCATTGCTACAATCGAATTATTTTTTTTTCACTCAGTACCTCATAATGACAAACTGAAAACAGAATTTTAGAATTTTTTTGTAAATGTATTAAAAAGAAAAAAACTGAAATATCACATTTACGTAAGTATTCAGACCCTTTACTTAGTACTTAGTTGAAGCACCTTTGGCAGCTATTACAGCCTCGAGTCTTTTTGATTATGATGCAACAAGCTTTGCACACCAGGATTGGGGGATTTTCTGCCATTCTTCTTTGCAAATCCTCTCAGGCTCAGTCAGGTTGGATGGAGACTGTCGGTGGACAGCCATTTTCAGGTCTTTACAGAGATGTTCTATAGGGTTCAAGTCAGGGCTCTGGGTGGGCCACTCTAGGACATTCACAGAGTTGTCCCTAAGCCACTCCTGTGTTGTCGTCATTGTGTGCTTAGGGTCATTGTCATGTTGGAAGGTGAACCTTCAGCCCAGTCTGAGGTCCTGAACACTGTGGAACAGGTTTTCATTGAAAATATCTCTGTGTTTTGTACTTGGCTCTCTTCACCTTTCCCTCAACCCTGACCAGTCTCCTAGTCCCTGCTGCTGAAAAACACCCCCACAGCATGATGCTGCCACCACCATGCTTCACTGTTGGGATGGTATTGGGTAGGTGATGAAGGGTGCTTGGTTTCCTCCAGACATAACGTTTAGAATTGAGGCCAAACAGTTCAATCTTGGTTTCATCAGACCAGAGAATCTTGTTCCTCACAGTCTGAGAGTCCTTCAGGTGCTTTTTTGGAAACTCCAACTGGTCTGATATGCACTGTCAGTTGTGAGGCCTTCTATAGAGAAGTGTGTATTTAGTTTATCACAGGTGGACTCCAATCAAGGTATAGAAACATCTCAGCAACGATCAAGAAAAATGGGAGGCAACTGAGCTAAATTTCAAATGTTTTTGCAAAAGGTCTCAATACTTATGTAAATGTGATATTTTTTTCTTTTAATAAATTAACAGAAAAATCCTAAAATTTTCAATTAACCTCAATGAGAAAAAAAAAGATTGTAACATTAGGCTGCAACATAACAAAACTGAAAAAATTGAAGGGGGTCTGAATACTTTCTGAACCCTAAATACTTTCTGAGACTCTAAAAGGTAGCTCTGACCTCGCTTCGCTCTGACTTCTCAGTTCTAAAACCCTTCATCTTCTCTCCCCCCAGACTATTGCTTTTTCTCACCCTTCATCTACCTCTTGCTCCTTCCCTTTCAATAATTTTTCTTCCCCATCCCCTCTCCCTTGCTCTAGGTTGGATGGAATTTCAAACAGAAGCTGTGATCGTTGTCAATGATTGTTTGCTGCATTTTCTTAGACAAAGAAGCTTTTATGTTAAGCGCTTACCCGGAGAAGGAATTTCACAGTGCCATACTGTACATCGCAGGCCTTTGGTTGCCTTTGTCCCTTGCTGTAATTACTGCATGCTTTTGGACCACAATGTACTTTACCCTATGCAATCCCTAGAGATTCTGTCAATCTCATTAGTTACAGTCAACTCTTGGAAATGCAGCCATAAATCGTAAGTGGCCTCAGTGCTGGTATGCCCATGACTAAATGCAACACAACCACAAGTGAGCAGAAAGCTTCTTCATGGTTTTCTGCAAGTTTACAGTTGTACTATATAAATTCATGCATCAATACATTACCTTACAATAACATGTCACATTATATATTATTCTCCTCTTGGATATTTAGGATGTCTTTTGAAAAATATACCATATAACACATGTTGCTATGTTAGCAATTACTTTGTGTGAGAATAAAGAATAAACTATTTTTATATTTCACACTTGTCATGTGGTTCCCAGTGGGATACAGAGAAGACAGATGTTCATTCTCATTAAAAATGTCTTAGCCTCTTGGGTAGAACAAATTTAGCCATGAGTCTATCATTTGGAACAGTTGTTTATTAATACAGCCTAAGTTCTTAAAGTTTAGTTGTCTTTGTTCCCTTGTAGTTGACATTTCTGTCTGGAAAGTTTGGTAAAATCTTTACTTGTGCTTTTTGCATGTGTGGGTGGTGTGAAGCATTTAAAATTAATGACTGTATTTTTCTTTCACTTGCTTGAATCATGCAAATCAGCCATCACACTGAATCAAACTGTAAAGGGTTGAGTGTGTGCATGCTTATAAATGTGTCCATGTGTGCTATATGAAAGTTATCAGTTAATGAAATGACATAAGGCAAAGTTGGCTGAGGTTAGAGACCTTTCACACCAAGGTAGAGAATACTACTACTGTGATTGAACTTCGATTGAACCAGCTGGAGGATGGTTAGCCTGCCCATTTATATTAGCTGAGAACAATGGTAAGTTCAAGTAGTGATTCTAACAAATGTGACTGCAGAAAATGTCGTTGCTATTATTATGTTTTATGTAACTTTAGAAATGCTTGCAGATTAATAGTTTTTCTTGACTTGTAACATTGTGTTTTAAATGCTTGAGGATCATTATTAATCCATGAGATGTGGAAACTTAAACATCAATGTTACTTTCAAAACATTTTTTAAATAAATTGTTCATGCAGGGATTGGGGCTGATCTTTGCATTTAATCTCAATAAAGTTTCCCTGCAAGAATATTAAATGACTATGGTGCAAGAATTTAAGAACTGATCTTGCCCAATAGTTTAAATACCAAAAAAAAAAACATACAAATGCAAAGTGTTGACATTCTTCTCTGCGCAGTTTTCTTACTTTTTAGATGTAAAAAATTAATTTGGTTTAAAATACTTATTTCAGTATTCATTTATTTAAACATGACCAGGTTTACAGGGACTCAATTGGACTGGGTAAGCCATTTTTCATAACTGATAGTTGGAATGAAATCATCAAAGCAGAATCAAAATAAGTCAGCAAATAAATATACATACTTTCAAAAGCTACATAGGTGGCTTATAAAAAATAAGGCGCCCAAAATGAGCAGATCTTCCTATATGAGATCTTCCTAACCTTCCAGCATGCTACAGAATTGGGTTAAATGGTGAAGGTCTACGATTATGTCCAAAATTCACTTCCATTCCCTTGTTTTGTATTGGATGAATTCCATCTAGCCCCATTTTTAGGTTCAGCAAGCAATCACTGCAAGTTTTTTAACGGTTCATAAGTCCCGCTTCAACCAGTTTTCTGGTACACTAAACATGTTTTTTTTTCTTCCAAGTACAGTAGCCTCAGTATGAGCAGTGTTCTTAAATCTGAAAAAAAAGTGACAAGAAAAGAGAGGAACAAGGGCAAAGGACAAAGATGAAAAGGTTGCACGAGTAATGTCACTGTACATTATATCATGTGGCTTAATTAATTTTGCTAAGCCCTTTTATGTGGCACTACTCATTTTAATTGCCGGGCTGTTATTAATGCTGACATTTGCATAAACGCTGGAGTTGTTGGCTATATATCTTTTCGGATGAAAGCTTTCATGTGTGCACTGATATAAGGACAAAACAAATTATATTGTTTTTCTGATTTTGCAAGTATAGTAATGCCATAACAATCTGCTTACAGCTGGTTTTATAAGGTCAAACTCTCTGGCATCTGGAGAGAGAAAGAGACTTACAGAAGCAGAAGCAGCCATAGTAGTTTTAGTCCTAGAGTTGCAACAATTAAAAATTAATAGGCAACATTGCTAGTCCCAAACTTTGATTTGGTGCAAAGCCAATCCGCCAATCCATCCAGAGATGTAATTACTGACAGAGAGGAAGTAGGAGTAAAAGATGGAGGGAAAAAAAATTCTATTACACAATTTCCTACTGGTTGAGAAACACCTGCTTGCAGCCATGCACCCATCCAATCTGATGATGAAATGAATGACTCAAGCGACCTGATAGGGGTCTGGAGCCAATGATAGATTGGTGTTACATTATAAGGGTTGAATGGAGGACAGACGCACTGAGTTGTTATGTACTGTCACCCATCATGACACATTTCAACAAAGTTTCAGCAACAACACTTCACATTGTGCATTTAGATTCACATTTATATTGATTACAGCCACTTACTATACTACAGTATATGCAATTGCTAAGCTACTGTTTAGCCTTTCATCAGACACAGTTATGGTGGCCCCTTGCTAGCTAAAAATGAGAGTGCTGTAGTGATTAATTGCATTTAGCTAGTGTTCATCTTCAAAGTGGTTGTTACAATCCTGAATGCAACCGTGCAGTTCTGTCACTACAATAATCCTGCAGTGAAAGAAGTGGGGGAGTTGCAACAATGATGATGCCTTGTCATAGCATAACCCTCTGTACCCCGTAATGGCTGCCGTCGCAGCTATTTCCCCATAACAGCCACAGACAGCTGCCAAGTTTCTACTATCTGTGCATAAAAACATTTTTATACACACTGTACTTTTACTAATAGCTACACTTAACAATAAATCATGAATTTAAAAAAATGGATATGCGTCAATTATATATTTTGCAATATATATTTTCTTACAGCACAGTTTAAGTTGATTAAATTTTCTGAATTAAATGATTCCCTCCAAATGATCAATTTATAGATTAGCTAAATCAGTTGCAGGTTTTTAATTTATGTTTTAAATTCTGAGCATAAGAAAAATTCAAATAATACTGCAGGTTTATACCAACTGTGCTTGGTTACACACATTTGGTGAGCCATAATTTTTGACTTCATTTTCTAAATGTCACTCTGACCTTCTCATTTCATTTATGTCTTTCTGCTTTTTGTCATGTTTGAATGATATGGCACCATAAAATACAAATTTATGTTTTAAATATCATTTTCTTTTCCTGTACACCATATTGTTAAATTACTGCATGCAAGGAAATATGGGCAAAGAGTGATCCACAGCACTTATTAAATCTGTGTATCTCAACTGATGAAACTATGAGAAAAAATGGGATCGGGCACCACAAAAGAAGCTTTCCAAAGTGAAGAAAACAATCTTGACCACCCAGGTCTTTATTACTAGTGCAGTCACAGGCTTGTTAAGATCAAGCAACAGTTAGTGACATTTTTGTTATATAGTGTTCAGAGCTGGTGAACCTCAAAGATAGTTCCTCACATACAAGGGTTCTTTGATTTATTGGAGACCTTGTCACTTTGTTCAGAGAACAGCTGACTGTGGAGGAGATCTGGTTAAATTACTGTATGACTGAATCACCCAAACAGACTGTACAAGACACCACAAGTGTGATAGATTATCCTACGTATTAAGGTGTGTGCATGTGTGTATTATCTATGTTTGTGAAGCACCATTTTCAAGGCACATTGCGCTTGTACAGGGAGTAAATCACATTAATGCTCAGTGAGTGCTGTGTTCATCAACTGAGAGAATATCGGGCTACGTTCACAATGGATAAAAGTACCTGGAAACTGGCTAATTTAGGAGAAACTTCTAAAAAATTGAATGTTTCACAAAGTATTTTTAGCTCTAAAAGTGGCTCCTGACTCCTGAAGTTACTGAGACATGGTTACAATCAGTCTAATCCTGCAGGTAATTTGCCTGTTCATGCAAGCAACTGGAAAAGATGGAGTAATCATTAACTTCCACAGCTCTTAAAAGGAAACACTCAGCTAAGAAGTTTTTTTCTTTTTTTTTTCCCATTTAGGAAGACTCATTGTAGTATGATGGGATTATTAGAGAACATGGGACCTGATTACACTGTACACTCAAAACGTGAAGTTTACATTTTTCACACAGGCTTTTTCTATAAGGTTTTGTGGCTCTACATGACTAGTTTTACCTTTTTTTTCTTTCCTTTTTTTATTGACATAATCTAGCATCTCTTTTAATGTTTCTGCATGACTCTAATGATTTCATTTGTTGTCAGTAGCCTGTAAAGTACATTTAATGCACTGACTAGTTGTGGAAGTTGCTATATCAATAAAAAATAAGGAATGTGCACTGTATGTGTGCTTGTTCATCACTTTTCTAGACAATCGTTTATGCAGTATACATCACAGGGGTATTGCTGGGGAACCAAGAAAGTCCAACGTCAAGCCTGAAGTTGTTTGAATGAGTGGTTCTCAAATTTTGGCTAAACCTTTTTTCTGTTAGTCTTTCACAACTACTGCTTGCCTACATGTGAGGCATTTAGTGTTTTGTAAGTTGTAGCATCAGAAAATATCTTTCACTCTCCCCCTTTGCATGCCACCCATGATTACAGACATTTTGATCAGGCTTCACTTATAGAAATAAAGTTTAATTGATACAACTATATAGAAAAGATTTTTTCTTTTTCTTTTTTAAACTTATCGTAAAAGTATATCATTTATAATTACTGCATATCTAATAAAAATATAATAAAACATGGTACATAATATTGTATTATTATAATATTATAATATTGTTTTCTCTTACAACTCACACACACACACACACACATTATTGATAATAGAGTGACTTATAAGCCCTATATGTAAACATAAACATTTACTATTGAAGGAAATGGGAAATCCTTATATCCTACATGGGTAAGACACATAGATAGTTATGGTATGTAAATACTGATACTTAAAAGTAGAGGTTTTTCTGTTTCATAGAGATATATCAATATTGCAGTCTTCACACACTCCTGACTGTAGAACCAAACAATTATAACTGTCAATGGATGTGAACCAGAAAACGTCTTATCTCCAGAAAAATTCATTCATTCTGGATGCAGTCACAATTCTTTCATCAGTTCTCCTTCAGTGCACAGCTAAATTTGCTGCAGCAGGTTTAGCATGTGGGCTACACATCAACACCAATTTCTTAACAGCTGTCTCCTTAATAATAATAATAATAATAATAATAATAATAATGTATAGCGTTGCACTTCGAATTTCATTTACTAGCTGTCTGAAATGCATCTATCATTAATTCTTTTAAACATCTACTAATTTTGTTTTTTAGCAGTGCATATAGGTTAAAAACAGTTTTTCCTGATAAATTAAGTATTGGATAGGTCGGTTCCTTTATACTTGATGTGTTAAGCATTTCAAGTCACTATGTGGGTGTTCTTTCTTGAAGAAGATATATATATATATATATATATATATATTTTTTTTTTTTTTTTTTTTTTTTTTTTATGTTAGTTTTTTTTTTTTTTTTTTTTTTTTTTTTTTTTTTGTTTTTTTTTTTTTT
>VUQI01000757.1:1732-11812 GCA_015106735.1 Paratilapia polleni | reverse complement strand
TCCACAGACTGTATGTTTTCATCACACAGACACAGATACGTGCTAATCAGTGCTCAGTAACATCCAATAAAATCCTAGAATTTCACTGAGCACCAAAACTGGAGCTCAGACTTCTTGGACGGTCAGCAGCCATATTATTGGTCAGATAATTGCATTAAAAATGCTCCAAAAGGCTCCAACAGCACAAACACGGTCCAGAGGTCTAGTTCAGGGACTCCAATTAGCTGAGGTGAAGCCTAGCAGACAGCTAGCAGCTACAGCTGCCTGTGTCACCATCCACCTGTCAGTCAAAGAGGCCACGCCCCTAATAATGCAAACTTTAAGTCTTAATATGGTTTAATGTATAAAGAGCTGCTTTTGTCTGCACAGTGTAAATGTACAAACACCCAGGCCGTGATGTGTTCAGAGGAGCTGCCAGGAAAATGTTCTGCATGATAAACTACCAGAGCTCATTAGAAACTCTCCAGCTGAAACTCTGCTGTTCTTCACTTCTTCTGTATCTCAGCATCTGGCTGGTTTAATATGCAGCATCGTGATGACTGAGCTTCACACCCGTGACTCTGATGGTATTTTCAGGAGTCTGCTGCAGTGGTTCCCAGATGGTCTCCTGAGGAGCAGTGCAGTGCCGTGGGATTTTGTGACAACTATCTATTATTACTGCAACACACAACAGTACAAAAAGTTATGAATGAATTACTAATTTAATTTAATGTATAGCTTGTGTGCAGTGATTTCCCCTAAAAACTTCCTTCAAAGGGATGCACAGTGTGACTGTGCAGAGTATGGCACATTAAAAGCTCTGACTGACAGCAATGAGCTTAATAATAAAGGGGAAACTGGTCACTAATGCTAACATGGTGCAAAGGAAGCTAAAGCGGCACATGAAAACCAAACATCCACACTCAAAGAAAGCTGGCCCACTCCAAACTAGGGCTGTCAATGAGGAATCTGAATATATAATCCATCACTCAAAAATATTAGACATCAAATTATGACAAAGAGAGGTGACTGTTTAGCCTGCTTTAATTAGTGAATGTAAGTGGTCAGATATTAGCTGAACATAAAACAAATTAACCTCTTAACATCCATCAAATCACAGGTGACCTGTTTAAGATTAGGCCCACATCTACACCTATGGCATTTTTACCTGTTTGTCACACCCAAAGGGAGAACTGTAAGGCCAGAATGCATGTATGAGAGCTGGTTTGAAAGGTAACATCTTCTAGTTTCTTAAACTGTGCCCATTTAAAATGTGGCTTAAAAGCAGCCCGTCCCTAACCCAAACCCTCAGTGGTTCACCAGCAACCTGGTGGCTGTCAACAGGTTAAAGAGTATTTGGCCCTCTAACAGAAAATAAAGATTTCTCTCTTTCTGCTGCATTTCATGGAAATTCATGGAATTTTTCACAATTAATGGAAACCTGTCCGGCATTTTCTTGACCCATCCATCCACCCCGGCAGCCTCCCTCTGTGGACATGCACTCCTTTTCTCAACAGTAAAAACTCACCAGGTCTTTGTAAGGCATCTTTCAGCATTTTTTCATCCACATGAAACTTTCAGGGCAAAAACAGATTTAAGCTCTGATTTAAAAACTGCAATTAAACCCACTGCAAGAGTCACAGTCTGAAGACTAAATCAGGTGTTTGTTCCCCACCCAGCTGTGAGCATCAGTACGATGGGATCAGTCTGAATAACATGCAGGAGTTTAATGTCTGACGCAGAGGAACAGAAACCAGCGTTGGTGCCCTGGATGTTTGATCTGTTTCTGATTATTCACTCCAGAAAACGTCACAAAGTGCATTCTGGGTAAACTCTCAGGGCTCAGATCAGCGTGTGGGATAGGTGGCTGCTCAGAAGATCTCCTGTTTACCTGCATTTGATACCGGGACCATCTTCTAGCTCTGATTCTTCTGGACTTTACACTCGTGCAGTTCTGCTACTGAAACTGAAAACTTGGAAAAAGTGCAAAGAAAAGCCAGATTTTGGGGAAACGCTGGAACCCAAATGGATATTACAGAGCAGGGAGCCAAATGGGCACAAATGGTGTGAACGAGTCCCAGCCAGCTGGACCTTCACTGCAGACCATTGGGTTGCTCTCTTTCCCCACATTAGCCGTCTGTCTCTGCTGCACCAACAGTTTGATATCCACACAGAGTTTTTCTGAACTGCGCGGCTGCTGCAGTGACAAACACGACTGTCTTTACAGGGAGGACCATCTAAATTTCACATTTTAGGGATCTGTGTCAGTTTTAACCACCTGATGATGATGATGATGTTTTAAAGGCAGCAAGATGTATTTTTACAGATACCATCAAAGACGGCAAATGTTAAAGGAAATCCCACCCAGATGTGGAAATCCAACAGTCAGCTGTGGGTTTGGTCAGTTCTTATTTCAGCATCTTGTTATAACAGAAAAAAAACATGTTTTTTGTATTTGAAACTTAAGGCTACATAAAAAAAAATCCAGCTGTGCACTGATTTTCTGAATATGAACCGAGTAGCGCTTGAGCTGTCACTGCAGTGTTAAAATTAAATCAGAAATCATACATTAATAAATCTGTGGACTTGCTTCTCAGTCTCTTCTCAGCTAAAAGCTTCTTTTCCTGAGTGAGTTTTCCACTGAAAAAAAACAGGGGTGTGCTCTTCTCGCTTGAAGTCGTACCGAAGCATCGAACTGATCATTAAATGATGCTGATTATTTTTCCGTCACTCTGCCAATCAGTTAATTCTGTTTCAGCCCCACACGTGAAACTTTATGGCTCCAAAAGTCCCAGCTGCTCGCCTGGTCACATGGTATTACTTCAGCATGTTTTACGTGGAATTACACACACTCAGTACTGCATTACTTGAATTCAGGTGACTTCAACGCTTAAACTGTTACACACATTTCTGAGTGTGAATACATTAAGAGGCTCTCACAAATCTACCAAACATTCATATTTCTGACAGTTGAGTCAAAAAGCACTTAGAGCAAACGTACAGAGCCTGAATCAAACTATCCATCTATACACAGAGCAGCCTTTCAGTGGAGTCAGGTGGGATTTATTTCTACATTTGGTTTTTAATGACAAATATTTAAATGTTTAAGTCTACAGAGAAGAAGCCCTGAAGGTGTGAAATATTTACCAATGGAATAATTAGACTATTATTATGGCATGTAACTATGGAGGCCAGAAATGGACAAAATAGCAGATAAATAAATAAACATAAAAAGCTATGAAATGCATTTAACTGTAGGCACTGAATTTATAAAATGTTACCTAAATTGATGTCAGTAAATTTCAGATTTATTTGGCTTCTGTATTTTTCGTTTTTTGTATTATTTTTTTCTAATTAGTTACAGTCTCATTTCATTTTCTGTTTCATATTTTTTTAACCTTCCACTTTAAGAATTTATTCACTGTATTATAATCACCTTTTGCATTCATTTAATTTGCCCATAATTCTCTCTCTTTCTGTCTTTCAGCATGAAAATCTGAGAGCTGTCATTACATAAACTTTTCATTTTTAATTTATGTCAAATTTTCTAAATTAATGAATGCCTGCACTTATTTTCAGTATTATTTTTGGTGCCTGTAATGACATATTAATCGTTTTAATGACTAATTTGTTGACTTTGTCATTAATTAATTTGCTTCTTTTTTTTAATATTTTGGCACTTTCAGTCTTCCATACCTGATAACTTTTAAGATGAATTTCTCTCTGTACACATCAAAACAGCAGATATCTGACATATTTTAAACGAGTTTCGCTCCTCTGGGTACAAATATTAAAAACCAAACACTTCAAATGAATCATATTTAACTGTATGCAATAATTCATTTTGTTTGCGACCCTGAAAAAACTGAAATCCACCAGAATCCAAAACACAGTGACAAAAATCACGGCCAAATGAACAATAATTAACCATCAAATCCTCTGCACCTGAGCTGAAGTTACACTTGAAGTCCGCTATTCCTGTCAGCCCTGCACTAACGCGCTCTCCGGGCATCAGCCAGCCGCTGTCAGCGGCTAGCAGACGGATTCCTGCCTCTGTAAACGGCTCTAACATCTGGTGCTCGCCTCCTGCAAGCAGCTGTAACATCCTACGCCTGTGACTGTTTTTCTGGAAAAGCAGGAGAGAGGAAAGGAGCTGCACTCACCAGTCTGCGTCCGGAGACCGCGGCGGTGTGTGCTCTGCACGGGGCGCAGCAGCTCTGAGAGCCAGCAGGAAAGCTGCTCCACACACCGGTTTGGAGTCGGGAGAGAGGAAGTGCGCAATGAAATGCGCTCTGGGGGCAGCAGAGCGGCTTTTATTCCTCACTTCCACCTTTAGCATTCATAAATGCGAGCTCCCGTGGGAGCGGAGCTGCACAGGCCACATGCACTGATGCTGCTGGTTGCAGTGCCGTAAACAGGGTTTTAAGGGGGCTGGAGTCTGAGGGGCCCCTCGACATCCATGCATGGTGAAGGTGATTCTTAACACCAGAACGAGGCTCTGAGTGACAAAACAGAATATTCACACCAGACCTGCCCTGCACTCCAGATTTCAAGACCATTTCTGGGCAGCCTGAGAAATTTTGAAAAACTGGAATACACCAATCTGTAATGTTTTTATGTTACCCAAGTTACCAGGTGGTCTGTGAAACACAGTCTGCACACACAATTCACAGAGTTTCAACCCATCTGCCACCAAAACCTGGCAACACAACTCGATTCAGGGTGTGTGCTTTTAATCTCTGCACAGACACAGACACCCGCTGAAGGAATTAGCTGCTGCTGGACCACTTCAGCTTGTGTACCACAAACACACAGTAAACAGACTTTAAAACACAAGAAAATAAGTGATGGTGGCGGTCCGAGCTGGACGCCTGATGTTTAAGATGACTGAGTCAAACGCTCAGTGCAGGCACTGCATCCACAGTTTTACGTTTCACACTTTAAACGCTGCGATTCCTCTGATTTCCATCAGCTGCTAACAGTCAACTTTTCTTCTCTTTGATGAGTACAATTTATGACATTTTAGTATTTTTGGATCTGCAGTATTTACACCGTCTTTACAAGCTCAACATTTCCTACATCTGTTTCAAATTAAAAGCCCTCTATTGTTTCAGCAGAGCCTGCATTTTTTTAACAAGGCTTTTATTGTGAAACATTTGCAGGAACAAACAGATTTGGGGATGCAGGAGTATTTTTGGCCTGGACTGTTTTTCTTTCACGTGCACTGGCTCCTGAAGACGCTCAGACAGGGAAACGAGGCTGAAGCAGCAGCTATCTTTATGATCCGTTCATAAATGATGTCTCAGAGCTGTCTGTGGCGCCATCGCAGTAGAAACAACACATCACATGTGCGCTCCAGTACTTAAACATCTCAGCTGAACACATTTGCTTTTAAAAGACGTGCAGAATATTATTTTAACATTAACATCAGCAATTTCAATCCGAAGAAAAAGATACAGGTGATAATTAAAACTTCTGAGTAGCCATTGTTGCTTAAGACAGTGCATTCTGGGTAGACAGGTCTTGGCCCCAATCTCTGGACTGTACAGAGAGATAAACATGTTTCCTGTTCAACCTTTTTAGGTTAAAATATATGTACATGTATTCATAGAACAAAAATATTCTGGGAGGTCCTGAAGGAGTAATGATTCATAAGTCCCTTTGTGTGCTAATTTGAACCCATGTGCAGCGTAACCCAGGAGGACGCGTCACGACGAAGACGATCACAGAGGTGATGAATCATTGCTCCTCTACACCAACCATAAAGAGCTCCTGCTTCCTGTCACCAGCTGTTAGAGGTCAGCGTCTCGATTTATGATAAAACGTCTCCGCCAGTAATTTCACAGATTAACTTCAGTTTCATATTCACACATGTAAACATGGACCATAACTCCCGGCTTAGCACTCATAAGTCTGAATTAAGCAGCAACCTCCTGGGCTGAAATATCGAGCCAGAAGGAAGTCCAAAAACACTGCAGTTCCTCTAACGTCCACCAGAGGCTCCAGCAGTGAGTCAGTCCCCATAGACTCCCATGTTAAAATGTCCAACTTTACAGCAGAAATAAACATGTTTACAGCCTGATACAGAAACTGTTTGGTCTCTGTGGATAGTTTCTCCCTTTGTAACAACCCTCTCCTCCAAATAAGATCACTTAGGCTCCAAAAAAACCAAGATGGCAGCGACACTGAAGCTTTAAAATGCGTAGTCCAAAATCAGTGGGTCACGTCACTGTGGCTACGTCCACCATTTAAACTGTCTACAGTGAAACAAACAGTTTCAACGATGGATGTAGATTTTTAAAACAATGAAAATATTTCATGTGTTTAGCAGGAGAGGACATTTAGAGCATTTTAAGGCCCACAAGCTAAAAGTTGAAAAGCTTTCTTTTTAATTAAATTTCTGTAAAAAGATCTCACATAAAATAACTGATTCACGAGAAGCAAACAGGCTCAAACTGTCATGATACGGCCGTGTGGCAGGCAGGAAGTGGACCCAAATGCAGGACTCGAGAAGCAGATGTGAACTCAAAAAACAGCTTTAATGCTGTGCTTCTAGCAAAACACAAAACCACAAAACAATAGCAGGACAGAAGCAAGGAATCAAAAACCAGGGAGACACACAACCTTAAGGGACAACGCGACAAACGAGAGGAGCACTGAGACAAACACACACAAGAGGTAAGGAGGGGAACAGGGAACAGCTGGGCACACAGGTGGAACTAATCAGGGTGACAAGGGAAGTCAAACTAACTACAAAGCACCAGAGACACATGACCATCAAAATAAAACAGGTAGCAAGACAACTAAACAGAGAGAAGAAATAAACTTGATACAGGGCAGATAGAGGCAGGGGAACACTGAGGGGAGATATAAATGAAACTACAACCAGGAACTCAGGACTCAGGAATAAGCAAAAAATATGAAGCAAATGTAAACATTAACAAAACTATAAATCAGAACATAAAACAAAACCTGAAAGTCCAAAAACTCAGAACGCTGACTAACACAAACTTTATTCAGACTTCTCTGTTTACTGCCACAGACTCGCAGCGCTGCTCTTTTCAGTCAGGAGACTCCATGCCTGTAATGCTCCCACAGTGAGTCACAGATTAATAAGTCCAGAAAAGGGGCGGGACTTTTACTGCCTTGTGCCGCCTGTGGATGCATCTCTGTCTGAAGGATGCACGATGAATTTTCCTGTGAAAATCCAAAGCATGCTTCGCTCCCGAGTGCACCAAACGAGCAGCTCGCAGCACGACACACACTCCACAGAGTGACACAAACTAACCCTGATGGTTTCACACAGACAACATTAGAGAGCAAGCTGAGGTTAGCCAGCTAGCTGTAACTTAGCCTGTATCTGACGTTGGGAGCTTCATCACATCCGGTCAGCTCTGCTGTCATCATACTGATACTCAGGTATGCAGGATGTACGCTGCTCTCAGCTGTTGGACAGCATGCTTGATACAACAGTGCAGGGCAGTCCTGTGCTGACCTTTAAGCAGGATTTTACTGTGTTTATCCTGTAGCTTCTTTTACATAAAGATCTAAATACTTCTGAATCTTCTTCCACCAACATGCAAAACAGGTAATACCACCTGCATGAGGTTGCAGGACACTGCACAGCAGGCTGGATGTCACGGCTGTGTTTAACACTGTAATATCTTTCTGACCTGATTTCCCAGCCTCGCTGCTTTTTCATCCTCCCTGTGCCTACATGTTCCTTCCCTCTCTCTTTCCTCTCTGTTTTATTTCTTCATTTCTCTTTCCTTGCTTCCCTTCCCTCAGCTGGATTGCAGATGTTAAATGAGGTGGAGGTGGTTTTTCCCACCTGAGTCCCGGCCCTCGGGCTACAGATGTCCTGCACACTCATTAAATACAAATAAGAAGCAGGCCTGTCTCACAGTTGCTAATATATGTGGTCACCTTCCAGCATCTGCAGGTATACTGTCAGTGTTTTCATAAAAACCCCGTTATCCTCATCTTATTTACAGCAGCTGCAGCAATCAGCCTCACAAATCAGATAAAGTAAAGACGTGAGAGGCTCGACTTGCAGCGACATAAAACGAGGCAGGATTGCTACGCTGCGTTACTCGTGATCGGCTCAGAGCAATTTGCTGTGATAATGAGTTTCAAAGTCTCTGAGATGGACTGAGAGAAAAACCAGCAGACAGAGACGGTCTAAGGTGGAGGCAGAATTATGGGACAGAAAGACTGTACACTGAATCTTCCTCTCATGTACAGTAACGAATTGTTGTTTGAGATCTGACCCTCAGGAGCGCAACATCAATCAGTGTCCAAACCTTGAACCAAAAACAAGGACACGGTCCAAACTGTGCACAGTAATTGCTTTCACACTGTTCAACCAGCTCTTATTTTTATTTCTATCCCCTCAATCCTTCTTCTACACACTTTAAAACTGTACGCAGGGATTCAGGGCAGAGCTGTGAGTTGAAATGATGAGTTGAATCAAAGCCTCAAGTTTTTTTTCCCCCATTCTGTGAAGTTGCTCATTAACATAAACTAAAGTTCATCCAGGACCACTTCAGTCAAACTTAGACTGTCGTGTCCATCTGCAGTAACTCCTTAATCCTTCCATGTGCATACAAAACATGGGAAGTCAAGAGCCGGAAAAAGCAACACAAAGACCTCCTCACAGAACAGAGCAGGCATCAGTAACAGCAGATACAACACTGAATCTGACAGAAAAGGCATGAAGAGATGGGGCTGGGGCAGAGGTGGGTTGCAAAGCGGCTTGCAAATGTGCAGCAACTATAGACAGTGCACAATAAGTCATACTCTGACAACCACGTCCACGGGAGGTGAGGTTTCCAGATGAGAACTTAAAAGTAGCCTCAAAAGTTTTAATACAAAGCTGATTAAACCTACAAAAAGTCTGAGAAGACACAAATGCCAGAAAGAAAGCCAAAAAACAAAAGGTAACATGAGAAACGAGAGGACAACCTGTGGGTGAGGAACCCGGAAGAACAGGTGAACCCTCATTGAGAACACAACAAGACAAAGACAGGAAGCAGAATCGAGCTGTTCATCAAATCTAGTATGAAATGCCATCAATAACACGCCATCAGCTGTTCGTTCGTGACAGGCTGAGTAATCAGTGTTCACTGAAGCTTCGCAGTAAGAGATGAAGGAAGAGACCAGCTGATGTAGCACTGATGAATACCCCGCGGGGAGCAGCATCTCAGCGATCCTCATAGAGGGTTTGGTAATTGGACAGCCTTTTGCTCTCTTATCAAGGCTCTGCCAAGGTTTCATATCTGTGTGTGGAGCCATTATTGCCATGTTTGTGAGGTCCAGTTTCAGTTAAAACCGGACATTATTAGTAATTTTCGGTTAGCCCTCACTACTTCAAAAGCATCAGTGATACAGGCTTTGAACGGAGTGCTGATAACAAGCTGGATGGTCCCTCTCCTCTTTAGTCCAGAGGACGCAGAGTCCATGTTTTCCAAAAAGAATTTCCAATTTGGATCCGTCTGACCTCAGAACAGTTTTCCTCTTTGCCACAGTCCATTTTAAATGATCTTTGGTCCAGAGAAGACAGCGGGGTTTCTGGTTCATGTTCACATATGGCTTCTTCTTTGCATGACAGAGCTTTAACCTGCATGTGTGGATGGCACGGTGAGCTGTGTTCACAGATGGAGATTTCTGGAAGTGTTCCTGAGCCCATGCAGTGATTTCAGACAGAATTGTGCCTGTTTTTAATGCAGTGCTGCCTGAGGGTCTGAAGATCATGGGCATCCACTACTGATTTTCAGCCTTGTCCCTTACGCACAGAGATTTCTCCAAATTCTCTGAATCCTTTGATGATATTATGTACTGTAGATGATGAGATATTAAAGTCTACACAGTTTTACATTGAGGAACAGTATTCTGAAATTATTCCATAATTTGTAGATGCAGTTTTTTGCAGGTGTCATGGTTTGTGTGGAGATGGTCCCAAATGCAGACTCGAGAACGGAGTTAATGAACAGGAAAACAGACCTTTATTTGGGTGAAGAAAAAGTTCAACAAAACAGCAAAGGCAATGTCCATAAATCCCAATGGAGAAAAACTCTCAAGCAGACAAAATAACAAACAGTA
>VUQI01000756.1:1777-13747 GCA_015106735.1 Paratilapia polleni | reverse complement strand
AACAAACAGGCCTGCGACATTTGTGTGAATGTGAGAGTGTGTGGGGCCCATGTGTGAGTAGAGTTCATTTAGCGTGTAATTCGTGTGGTATATTTGAGATACTGGCTATTAAGGATTAAGTCACAGAGACGACTTGATCCATTTGGTTTATTAATTCACATTGTAGCTGGTAAGTTTGTGTAAAATCAGTTGTTGGGAGGGGTGTATCTGTGAGTTAATGACCAAGGGGTGAAAATGTGATTTGATTTATGTAATCTTATTTTAAAGGGTATTGTGTATCTATTCTAAAAGGACATTTGAGTCATTTGGGGTTTATTTGTGTGACAATTTGATTTGAAGGCTTGATGTTTGTATATGTTACCATAAGCTCAAGTTCAGTAAACGTTCAGTTCTTGTGGTAAAGAGTTGTCTGGGTCAATTCCTTCAAACAGTGTGTGATTGCAACTACAGGCAAGTGTGCTTAATGTTAGAGTTGCTATCAAATAACTGTAAACAAGTAAACCATTGAGGTATCTACTTTAAATTGAGCCCAACACCCCACCTAGTTTGGTTAAAAACTGGAGTACCAGGTTTTAGATACAGTGTAGAGCGGTGGGGTGCTACAGAAAGGCCAGCTATTTCTCGGTTTATGTAACATTAAATCTAATCCATATAGACCAGGGGTGTCAAACTCACCTTACCTCATGGGCTACATACAGCCCACTTTGATCTCAAGAGGGCTGAACCACTAAATCTATTGCAAAATACCCTAGCTTTCTTTTAATCTAAAGAAGTATTGGTAAATGTTATTTAATGAACCATCCATTTACAAAACAATGATATGATGATCTTTAAACAATGAGGACAGCTTTAACAATATCTTATTATGCATTAAAACTTACAGTGAATCTATATAAGCACAAAACCTTCACATGTAAAGTTTTTGGAACTCTACAACAGCTTGTCAAGATGTAGAAATACTTTCTATACATTTTCAGTCTTGTGTAGTAATGTTGGCATCAATTCACCAGGAATTGCAGTGCATTTCAATCAAAAACTAGAGATTACTTCCCTGCAAAATCCATGGGCCACATATTTGACACCCCTGATATAGACCATTTAGTTTATTGGTTGCTATGCCTTTTTCTGTAGATACATCTGATTCCACCGTATGCAAAAATCATTAAGATTTATTTTGCAATCGGCTGCACAAAGGATTCAGAAATAAGGCATACATTTATATTTACAGATTGTAAAAACTGAGAAGAGGAGAGACAGCATTATTTTTAATGGACAGACAAGCCTGTAAGCTTTCCTATAAGTGTATCAGTGTCCACATGCCACGAAGTGTTCAATACGTCAAACGGATCATTTTTGATCACAATAGCCTTTCAAGATATTTTTTTTCTTCCTGGTAATGACTGTTCTGTCCAATCATAGCATCCACCTGTTGTTTTGGTCGGTGTGTGTGGTTCTCAAATTCACAGCAAAGAGAAATTAGAAGAAATCAGTAAAATAAAACCCTAACTTCAGTATATTTTAGTAATTTTTAGCTTGCATCTCATTTCAGTTTTTCTTCTGTAAAACTTGACAGTGGTTACTGATGCTTGGAAAACTAATTTCTTATTTATGAGAACAAGTACATCTTGTGGTCTTCTTATTGTCCTAACCTAAATAATAACTCATTTGTATGCACACTGTGTACTGTTTACCTAATAAGGGTATATAGGCTGACTTTTTTTCTATTGCTTGGCACACGTGCTTTGGAATTTACAGGGTTAGGTCTCAAGCTAAACTGGAAACAGACCTGCAAATGATAAGAAAAACTAACAGCCCTAACTGGAAGGGCTTATTCCCCTGTATAGTGGCTCATATTGGTATTTTATAAACATAACCTTGACATCACAGCTAGGATGTGTTTAAAACCACAGGACAAAGTATACAGGCCTCTTTGCCTCTGATGCTCAGTGAGCTCAGCTGCGGCCTGTAGGGACGCTCATCAGCTGGAAGGGAAAAGACTGCAGCACAAGGCTGATTAGGCCTCATTCTCATTCTCAAAGCATTCACACTCTTTAGCATAAAAAGACACTCATCCTTTGGAGAACTTATGTTGCTGCCGCACCAAGCTCACTCATACTTGGAGATGCCTACCAAAACGTTTGTGTGGAAGGTCTTGCCAGGCCTGTCCCTTCGCTGTGGAAGTCTCTCTGGTGTTTGTTTAGAAGGAGGAGAGCGACTACCCGGCTCCCATTCTTCCTTTGGCCTAGATCAGGCCTTTACCATCTTTCCTTCGTCACTGCTGTCTGTGGACTATGGTTCTGGCAGAGGTTCCCTGTTCCTGCTGTGCAAAGTTGCCTTCTGGAGGCTGCTGCCACTGCTGCGTCACTCCCGCTGCATCACTGACCCACAAAGAGGAACTGAGAAGGAGGGGTGGTGTTGTGAATGTGTGCAGTAAAGGGATAAGCATGAAACAACCCACATAGCCCTACACCGCTCCAACAACCAGATGGATGTGGCTGCCGCTCTGCCTCAGAATGAGGCCTAGTTGTTGCTGTGGTATTCAGGAAGTGGGTCTGGGAGACAGATCCTTTATTGTTACGTAATGAATATTTTCCCTCCTAGACCAGACTCAGCTCAGAAGGCGGTGTCAGAGGCTAATAATAGGCCACGGTATCTACCATTCAGGGCTGTTTGCTGTCATGTCAGATTACCCCAACCTGCAGCTACCATTTGGGCACAGAAATATTTAATACTGCAGGGAGGCTCAGTCATTTATGGAAAACTACCTGCATTTTAACACGTGTTCTTCTTCTTCTCATATAACACACGACAATATTTACATTGTTTCTTTTTTCATTCTTATGTGACAGTAAGACTATTTTATGTAACTCTTTTAACATTTATTATGCTATATGCCATCTCTGATTCTAATGTACCTGTAAACAGAGAAAAACAGTGCATACCTTTGTCTTACGTTAGTGTAGCTTGCTGGTACAGGTTTCAGGAGAGGTAGGACCGGTGTGTCAGATGCCCTTACACACGTATATGTACAAGCTTTTAATCCACAATAAATAAGTTGTAGTCTTTAGGCCTTGATGTGGTAACCAGAACTACAGTACTTGTTTTGCACACGTTACCTAAGGCTTTACATGCTCGATCCCCCCTCCTCCCATCATCTGACTCTAGTTTTCATTGTCATGTTGCTCCCCCTGCTGGCTGCTTCGGTGATCATACACAACCCCAAGCTGGCTTGTGGGCAAAGACAGCACTGAGTGCTGAGGGCCTTCAGCAGAGGGCGCAACAACAATTCACGAGCAAATGTAAACAGGAAGTATGACATGATGACAGCAGGAGTTGCTTACGTGTTTTGCTGTAAGTCTATCTACATCATAATTTACCAGTTTATCATCCAGGAAAACATGCTCTGACAGTAAATGCCACGCTAATTTAATTTACAAGGAATATTATGCAAATTACACTCTTTGAAAGAAGTAACACAAAAATACTGATTTGCTCTGAAGAATATTCAGAACATTTTTCACACACACACAAATACACAAAACTCACTCAGTACTTAAAAACACTCAATTTGCTATTGATCCACTGTGATTTCACTTGAGTGTTTTTGTTTTTTTTTTTGTTTGTTTTTTTTTTACTCCTGTTCTTTAACATCACTGTGGTGGAAGAAGGTTAAAAAGGCAGGCCTCCAGCCCATGGCATTGACTATGTCCTCCATGTCCCTGTTAAACCCAGCACAGCGATTCCTCACAGTCTGCTCCCAAAACTTCTCAGAGTTGAAGACCTGGCACAGTTAGAGGACAACACAAGATACACATGAACACAAGAAAAACAAAATAGACACAAAGCAATGCCTCTTTAACATCTAATAAATCCAGCACTGCACTGTTGTAAAAGGTCCTCACCCTCCTGAATCTGTGTGACACCTGTGCCAGCAGTGCTGTATCTTTCAGCTCTAGGTAGGACATGATTCGGAGCATTATGTCATCAGGTAAGCGCTCCAGGTAATCAAACTTTCCCTGACAAAGTGCTGTTGTGTACTCCAAGATCCTCTGCCCAAAAACAGCACCAACTTCATCTGCAGATGACAAGTGATAAAACACAACCCGGCCATTAGATTCTTGAAAACTTGCATGCACATTCTCTGTCAAATGACAGACTTTCATCGAGGCAAATACTGAACCCCAACCAGTACACCACAGCAAACAAGATTCTGAAATGTTTAAGCCCAAAAGGTTGAAAAAGTGACTAGTATCAGGAACTTAATTTAAGAGGTAGCGATTAATTGATGAAGAAATCTTACACTGTAAAGTTTTATCATTTTGGAAATTCTGATGAGCTGCCTTATGCTGTTTGGGGGGAAGACCTCTGCCTTCAAGTCGCAAAGAAATCCTCCATGAAGTTAATATTACCTAAATTTAGGAGGAAAAAAAAGAAACAGTGAGGGCTAAGTAAAGATGGGACTTCAATCCAGGAGAGTCTCATGAGGCAGTGACTACAAGATATTGTTATGCTACTATAACTCTCTCTCTCTCTCTCTCTCTCTCTATATATATATATATATATATATACACACACGACTACAGTTATTGATTTTACTGTCACATTTTGTTTTGCCATTAGTTAACGTTACAAGATGGTAGAAGACGTTACAAGATGGTAGAAGATTTTTTTGGGGCTACTTTTCTGAAAGAAGCATACAAAGTAGAAAACAGTACCATAGCTGTATTGAAAACTAGATAACTGTAGGTGAAAATTAAGCTAGAGGGTAAGTAGAGGGTTTTTTTCTAGCATGCTTTTTACAGTTACTCTTCGAAGTATCTCTTCCTATATATAGGAAAGCATACATATACGTAACCTCATTTTTGGTAATCACAAGTTGGAAAAAATCCTTTGGAGGTGGCGGACCCTGGCCACTGATTTCAAAGAGTCGCTCCCCAAGCAAGGACGCCATTTTGGACGCAGAACTGTTACCATGACAACTGAAAAGCAACTGATACAGTATTTACATAATGGCAAATGAAACGGTCTGGCGGCTGTTTCTTTGATGTTAGGTAATGGCAAAAGGTAACGCAGTAAATCAGATTAATTTACAGTTATACTTGTTTCATGTGCGTCTATTAAAGGGGGAGGAGGAGGGTCACGACCCAGCGGATTGATACTTAATATTTGTGTCTAGCTAATGTTACCAATGACTTCAGTGCTGCAGCGACTGTCTCCGAATGCCTACAAAAGCGGCTCCATCTTCTTCATTAGGAGCGTGCGGCTTTCTATTTACATAGCAACTGATTCAATGCTCGCAGCCGCTTTGTTGACTCGTAACAAGCAAATGCCGAAAATCAGAAGCAACTAGTCCCCGAGCGGATGAATCACGCGGAGGTATATTGCAGTTGTAGGCCCCTCAGCTGATGTGAAACTAGCAGGGGTAGAGAGAAAAGAGGAGCTGGTGCACTGTCTGTTACAACTACAACACTGGAACAAATAGGTAACAACATTATACCAAAGGTAGACATTTTCAGTGACATTTAAGCCAATAGTCTTTTGGAATTTCGGAAATATTCAGACTCGAAATACATCGGAGGAATAAGTGTTGCGAAAATAACTCGGATCCCGTTCCTGCTTTCCTGTTTTTGTGTGTGTGTGTGTGTCTAAAAGGTATCAGGGGCCATTTCTTTTCTGCTAGTTAGCGTTAACGTGCTAACTTCTAGCTAGACAACTTAATGTTTTCAAATTTGACAAAACTGCACCATAAACACTGAATTCGTGCGCTTTAACAAAAACGCTATTTTCAACAGAAATCCTGTTACCATCCTGCCGAGCAGGCAAAATGTTAGCCAGCGACAACAAGGCTCGCTAATGTTAATTAGCTGGCATGCCAAGGTTAGCTGGTAACAGCTATCAGGCTCTTGTTTGATTTAACATCGCTAAACGTAAGCTGCGCGACAGTCCTGCAGCTACTAATTCGGTCCTGATAAGGTCAGTGATTTGTTGTCAGCTTGACAGCTAGCTTAATTAAAACCAGTAAGAACTTTTATAGCCAACAGCCGAGTGTTTATTTTTTTCAGCTTACTGTTTGCGAGCGAACGGTCATTGAAGAAATGCTCGCTACGGCTAAGCTAGCATTAGCTTGCTAATAATAACCTAGCTTTGACACTTTAAATTCTGAACCAGATACTTAACGTTAGCGGAATAAGAGGTTTGGCGTTTATGTCCCCCATTTACCCAACTCTTAACAAGAACCATGTGCCTATGCTGGCACGTTGTTTGTTAGTGGTCAACTTGTTTCTTCATGGCTAACATTAGCGAGAAGGCTAGCCAGCGCTGTAGTGAGACGGAGGCATTGGCCTTAAGTCAGCTTAGAAAACATTGTTAGCGATTCCTTATAGCTTGCCAACATTAGTTAGCAATACTTCTGTACACAACATTCGTGCTGACAGTTGCCAAGAGAGTGTGGTTCTGTATCGGCGTCGTTAGCTGTCGACTTGACAGTTGTGTATTTTGGATTCATTCGCCCCATCAAACGTAGAAGGTGAGGTAGCTTACGAAACATAAACGCATTTCTCTTTTCTTTAAACTTGATTGTCAGCCACACACACACCAGTGTGTCATGGCAGTCTGATAACCAAGTTAGCTTACGTTGGTTACTTGTAGCCTGCTAGCTTTATTACATTAAACCGCTTTCGAAAGACGGATCTAGTCGATGCTGCCATTTTCGATGAGAAGCTAATCTCGAATGAACGTGATCGTTATTTGCCACTTAGTGGGGCGTCTTTAACATTTAGTAAAGATTTCATCGTTTCATAACATAAACAAGGTAGATGCTCAAATGTGACAATTTGTTTAGCTAGGGTGCTAGCTAAATAGGTTGACACACCGGTACGCCAACTACGCATTTCAGTGTAACCGTTGCTACGTTAGCCAACGTAACTTTAACTAACTGCTGGTGTGCAGTTACCAGCCTTCTAGCGTTTTCTCTTTTTACATTCAAAATCTAGCCGCTACAAGCTTCGCTTTGGGATGTGTGAGCTTTTTTGTGTAAATAAACGGATACGACGGAGGTACTGTCCAAATGTATGAGACTTGCTAGGATATTAGTGGCTAAACATGCTAACGTTAAGTCGGTGGTGGTAGACAACTACGTCAGAAATACAGGCCTCTGTAAATCATTGGGTATAAAAAAATTGGACACCTTAGTTCTTGTTTAGGTATGTAGTGAAATAAACCGAGTAGGTGTTGTATATGAAACTGGCGATCATTTGATGAGCTTAACTAATTACTTTATAGGCGACTGGGGAACACCAGTTGTCAGAATGGACGAATAACAAAAGACTAGGATGCACTGTCAGTACAGGCCTAACATGGCCCAGTGAGCTTGGCAAGTGTGGCGTATTTTTATGATCAATATCCATGATATCATAATTTAAATTGTGACTAAATTAGTTAATTAATAGTCTTTCTTTTCTAGATGGCAAAAAGTATTTTGTTTGGGATTCAGTAGTCTTTGTCTATCAAATGATTAAGTTATCCTCTTGTATGTGTTATGATCAAGTTAATCAATTCTGTTATCAGTACCCTCATTGTATTGACTGCATTGAGTTACATATAAATTCTATTCTAATGTTTTCTTTAGTATCCTCATCAAGAATCCTGCTGTAACATACCTCTAACATTAAGCACACTGGATCAGATATCTATGTTATGCAATGTTATAGACAGTTTGAACACTAACTACTGTTGGTAGTTAGAGAATTCAGGACGACTTTTTCATTTTTTCTGTTTTTTTTTTGTGTCTGTCTAACTTGAGGTCTACCTTGTCATATGTTTATTTTAATTTAGCTGTGACCTTGTTTGTTATTACTAAAAGGAATCTTGGGCTGTTGTAAGAATGTTATAAAGTGATCTTTTGATGATTATAATTATATGAATAAGTGCCAGCTGTGCTTTCTGTCAAAGTTAAAGGTGAAAATGTATAAAAATATAAATATACTGTGGGTAAGTGGGGTACTTGGTGGTACCTTTTTATAGGACAATCTGTATTCCTGATACACAGTGGAAAAAAACCTCTATAGTACAACTTGATATTGACAGTAAGGGTCAGTTTTTAAAGGCCACTTTGTATTTTACGGCACATTAGTCACATAAGTATAAATTCTGTTGTGACTGTTATTGAGAGACCAGGGAAAGTGTGAGGGTGATGGAAACAAACTAAGCTCTGTGGATGTTGCTAGATTGTGGGTTTTTTTTTTTTGTTTTTTTTTGTTTTTTTTTAAGTTTTTGTTTGGATCATAGTAGTCTAGTGTGCATGAAGTCCATAAAATCATTAAAAGTTTCTAGTCCTCTGTTTTTGATTGAGGTATGTAGTTACTGGCATGTGGTGTTCCTGGCAACCCATGCACAAAGATGTACAATCTTGAGAAAATTGATGACAAAGTTGTGCCGCTGATCATCTCAAATGGCCCAAAGGGGTGAGTCTGTGGCTCAGTGGTTAGCAATCCCAATAGATGTCACACAGCAACTTATTTTAAATTATGGACAACTTGGTGGTTGTGGGAGGGCACAGGTTCAAGGCTCATCTTTGCATTTTGACAATATTCCCTTGTGGTCTCTTTCTCTTTGATTACAGTGAATGGTAGTGTCTAGAAAGGGTATGTCCCTTCAGGAGAGAGGTGCCAATGTCCAACCGGCCTAATTCCAATCCAGGGGGGTCACTGCGCCGTTCACAGAGGAACACTGCTGCGGCCCAGCCACAAGACCACACAGTCGCGGGAAGGTGAGTCTATCTACCCACTTAACATCCAGTCAGAATCTGAATCTGTAATAGGCAGCAGTCATAGTTTGCGGGGAGCAGTTGTTGAGTTTTTCTTGGAGCACCAGATGAAATGATAGTAGTAGAGGGGAATTTGTACTTGGGTTGTGTTTCTTTTAAGTTAATTCGTATTCTAACTTGCTAAATGGTGATATTATCCTGTTTTAATCAAAGGAAAGTCTTAGATTTTGTTTTTTGTCGTAGTCAGATGTGATTAACCCTCTTTTAGCTGTTTTTCATGAATCTCCAGTGGTGGTAATGACCAGATTATATGCATATGCAGATGCAGACAGGCAAAATGATTTGCGGATTGATCAAGTCTCTTTCTAAGTAACTTAATCACAGACACCCACACTGTTACGTGCTCTTTAATTTCCAACCTTACAGGTTGCAGTCAGAGCAGGTAAAACATAAAGCAAATTCCCCACCTGAAAGTAGAAGACCTAATTCTAAGGCTCCCAAAGCCACAGCCAGCTCAGCCACTGGCCAGTCCAGAGGGCACAGCTCAAGAAGGTACCCCTGTTTTCTACTTGGTGCTTAGTGTTTATGTGTGTGTAAATAGGGTCATGCATTTTATTTACACCTTTTGGACTTTGATCAAAATCTGAAAAAGGACAGTGAATGTAGCATTGTTAATGCATTGCTTTTCAGGTTTCAGAAATCTTCTAAGATGCACTTTTATTGTTCCTTGTGCTCCCTAACAGAAGCGGTCTTACTTTGTCCGTGGCTTCATTTGTATTGCAAGACGACCCAGAGGCTGCAGGAACATCTGAACCAGAGCGATCAGGCCACCAGTCTAAGAGTGAAGGCAACCGAGGGCTGAAACGAAGTGAAGCTCCTGACCAAATAAGTACCTTTGGCCCAACCCCTGCCAAGAAGCCTAAATCGCTCCCACCACCCCGAGACAATACCTCAGAGACCAAGAAAGGCCCAGTTAAGTCCAAGAAGAGATCACTTACTTCAGAATTGCCTGCATCGTCAGGTCGAGGTCAGAGTAAGAAGAGTGTAGCCGCTGGGACCTCACCAGTACAAAAACGGAAAAAAGCGGACTCTCTCCCCGGTCTTAGTAGCACCGCTGGGTCCCTCCCCAATCGTACCGAGGGCAGAACTGCAAAACCCACCAAGCTGGCGTCTAAATCGGCCGCCTCAGCCAAAGCTGGGTGTAGCAACGTGACAGACTCCTCCTCCTCTGCCTCCACCTCGTCCTCTACCACAGGCACCAACAGCACCACCACCCAGGGTGCCCGAGTCAAACAGGGAAAAGATCAGACCAAGGCACGTCGCTCTCGCTCAGCATCTAGCCCCTCTCCACGCCGTAGTACACGTGACAAAGAGCAGGCCAAAGCTGCCAGCTCTTCAAAATTTGAGTGGGCATCACGCTTCAACCCCAAAGTCAACCTGCCAAAACCTAAACTGTCCTTGCCTGGATCCTCCAAAACAGAGACCTCCAAACCTGGGCCATCAGGATTACAAGCTAAGCTAGCAAGTGAGTTACATCAACTGTGTATGAGTGCTGTCTACATGATTAGCTATAACGTTTTCTATTAGGACAACATTTGTGCTGTTTACAAGTACTTCAGATATTCTCGTTTAGTATATACCTTTTCTTTGCTGGGAACAGTTGAGCATTGTGGAGGGAAGTTTACATGGATGTTTTTGTTAATGGTTTTTTTTTTTTTTTCATTGTACTTAGAAACCTAAACAGGGATATGATTTTGCTTATTTCAGCACATTGGTCTTTCATACTTGAACTGAGGTCACATCCCTGGTATTAAGTGTCATGGACCATTGTCATGTGTTCTAAAAAAATATATCATCGGTTACAAAACCTCATTCTGAACCACTGGAATCAGATGAATTTGTTGTAATTGCTTCTCAGATTAGGCATATTCCAGCACATCAGGGATAAAGCATACAGATAAGATGAACTTCTGAAAATTGACTATACATGGAGAGAAAACATTTCGAAAGGCAGACGTTATTGTTACTCCACATATTTATAGTTTATAAGTACAGTCAGTGACACTGTAAGACTCTGTACCATGAAGTGTGTGTGACATGACTAGCATGTCTAGTTTACATGTGGTGAGTGTGGGCTGCACTGAGCTGGCTCAGATTTCAGACAGTACCAGTAGCTTGAAGCTGGAGAATAGCTAAATGTATAAATACTGTTGGTTGTTAAGTCATCAGTGATTTCACAGGTATGGCAGACTCACTCAAGAGTAAACAAGGCTTTTTGTAAAATGGTCTATACCATGGACGCTATAGTCCCGTGACTTTAACTTAAATTCAGGTACACTGTTACTTTACATTACTCTGAATGCAGAGTTTTTGAGTTGTAGCACAATAACAGTCAAGTTGATTTATTTTAATGTTGCCATAAGGTGTTGAGGTAGCATACTTAAGATGTTTTCTGCTTCTGTGGGATTATGCTAATAACCAGGTTGTCAGGTTAGCAGTGCATAGTTTTCTTTTAATTGTGTGGGAACTTGAGCAGCTATTGTTTTTTTTATTTTATTTTATTTGTTTTTTCCTGTTTACTGTGGCTAGCAAACAGCTACACCTTTCAATTCAATTTTATTTATATAACGCCACTTCACAACAACTGTCACCTCAAGGCGCTTTATATTGTAGGCTACAGATCCTACAATATTAAACAGAAGCCCCAACAATCCGACAACCCCTTATGAGCAAGCACTTGGCCACGGTCGAAAGGAAGAACTCTGTTTTAACAGGAAGAAGCCTCCAGCAGAACCAGGCTCAGGGACGGGTAGCCATCTACTGCGACCGGTTGGGGGTGAGGGGAAACAGAAGAGAGCAGAGGTTATTAGTAATTGCTAATGATTAAATGCAAGTGGTGTATGAACACATGGAGAATGAAGAGAGGTGAGTGAGAAAGAAATGCTCAGTGCATCGTGGGAGCTCACCAGCAGCCTAGGCCTATTGCAACATAAGTAAGGGATGGTTCAGGGTCGCCTGATCCAGCCCTAACTATAAGCTCTATCAAAAAGGAAAGTTTTAAGCCTAATCTTCAAAGTAGAGAGGGTGTCTGTCTCCCGAATCCAAACTGGGAGCTGGTTCCATAGGAGAGGGAGACAGACACCCTCTCTACTTTTAAGATTAGGCTTAAAACTTTCCTTTTTGATAAAGCTTATAGTTAGGGCTGG
>VUQI01000748.1:0-17545 GCA_015106735.1 Paratilapia polleni | reverse complement strand
GGTTTTTTCTCTTGTTTTTTTTTTTTTTTTTTCTTTTTTTTTCCCTCTTTTTTTTTTTTTTTTGGAAGAAAAAAAGGTAGCTGGGATGGGAATGGCTGAGAGATTTAGAAAGCCTGGATTTTATTTAAGCTCTGTCTTCAATCCACAAGGATTACTTGAGTGGAAATGTTTTTATAATCAGTAAATATAAAAAAAAATAAAAAAATCTACATCAAGATTCCACCCAGCATGGTTTATTTTCAGCTGTGTCTTTGAGGCCTCACTCATTGTGCATTATCATTTCATAAATTGTTCTTCTCCATACTGTGTTTGCCATCTTTTACCCCTCAGTTGTTTCATCACTCTGTATTCTTATGAAGCCTCTCTTTGTTTTTCCTCCATTGCTACTTTTCAGGTTTTTTATTTTTATTTTTTATTGTTCTCCTCACGCAGTGATGAATCCCAAAATGCAGTTGAGAAACCTTCCAGCATACGTTTTCCATTCCACGAGTTTCCCACATTATCAAGTTTACCTTATATCATCTCTATGGTTTTCATCACTTACATCTGCTTGACATTTCTTCTTTGTTCTTCTTCTTCACATTTTGTTGCCCTTTCTTTTTTCCGGAGCTGAGCAAATCCGGAGCAGGTGTCTTCACCTTTCTGTCTCTGACTTTAGGGAATCTAAAAACAGGGAGTCTCTCTCTAACACATAGTGTCTACTCATGCTTTGTCCATCTGGTTCTTTGTACATATGTGTGCACAAGAGTAGATTTCATCAAAGAAGAATCCCTTTTGACAAATCCTCCCCATTAAAGGCCCCTTACCTGCATCCTCCCTGTAAATTTTCCCTTATTTGTTTTTTGTTTGTTTGTTTGTTTTTTGTACTTTTGCATGTTCAATTGGGTATTTAAATTTCATGTTGCTGTTTTAAAATTAAAATCAAATAATAAAGTTTTTATGCAAGCTGAAATTGTATTTTAAAGTTACCTTGTGAAGCTGTAGAAGTCCAGATGGGATTGAAAAAAGGACCGACTGGCACATCCAGAGTCCGACATTTTGATGAAACACATTTCCTTTCTAAAGGTGGAAACACAGTGGGGAGGCAATTACTAATATTTGCCTTACTGTACTGGGATTTTGCTTTAGTAAAATGATTTTCTTTTAGCTCATCCAGGTGAAGTACAGATGAGCTTATGCCATGGAGAGGCATCCATCTGTCCACAATTCACAAGAATCGCTGCTCCTCCTAGAGTACTGGTTCGATTTTAGTGAAACATGTACACAATGATCATCTAAATGGATCGATAAGATCAAGGTCACATTTGTCGTTTTACAGGCAATAACCTGAGCCAGATGAGCTATTACGATATTGACGTTCTGGTTTTAATTGAATTCAAACTTTTAGTTTCCTTCAGTTGCAATGAAAAGGGTTATCTCTGTATTTATTTAGTCTAAATTAAGAAAATGTGATGATGTTATTTTATTTCTAGGTCTATAATTAATTTTGCATGAAACCTATGGAACACTATAAAATACACATAAATACATCTGAACCAAAGCCACTGAAAAAAATGGGTGATTATGGCCTTTTTTCAGAATTCTGATATTAAAATCCAAATTCTTTCTTTTTTTCTTAGAGTTTTTTATATTTTTTTTGCTAAGTATTAACTTTTACTGAGTTGCAATTTTCATTTTGGACATGCCAGTCCTGTGTGTAACCATTTTTCTTTTTTTATGTCTATTGTCACTGTCCAGTTAAAAATGGCACACAGTTGAGGCTTTTGATTTAATTCTTAGACATATGTGTAATCTATTTTTTGTGTTATGGTTTGCAGTTCAGTTCCCCAGCTCTAAATGTTTTTACTGCAGTAGCGGAAAGTGTTTTGGATGCTGACAGTCTGCATTTGTCTCTCTGGCTTGTTTTCAGTTCTTTCTTTCTTCAGATCTTTCCCATCTCCTTTTCACCACTCATCTTTTTATGCTGTCCTTTTTTTCTCCTTTCCATGCTCCTGTCTTCCTCATTAGCTGGCTACCTTTTCATCTAAACAAGTGGAAGAATGCTGGTGCTTATTTTCATAACCTATGGCAAGGAGAGAGTTCCTATAGAGCATGTGTGTGATTGACAGGGAAGCGTGCTGGAAACGCTCAGAGGTTCTCTGTTTGCCTCAGACTCTCACTGTTGGCAGCCAAAATTTGGTCTCCAATATAGGGTTGGAAAACCAAGAAATAAGAATAACACTGGACATTTTGTGGAATGAATATTTCTTGCATGCTTGATGTTTTTCTCTCACTTTGATCTCTCGCCGTCCTAGTCTTTGCAGCCTCTTTGCCACTACTTGTTCTTTTCATATCCCTGTTGTTGTTTCTCCCTCTGTCCCTGTCATACTTTGTCTGTGGCTTGGAGTCAGATTTTTTGTGGCTAAGTCTATCCTGAAGCGTCAGTCACTGGGAGCTGACTCAGTCATGAGTTGATGGAGACATGCCTCACACCCAATTTCCCACAAGCATCCAAGAATTACTAAGCACAGTTTATCTATGGAGTCAGAAGCAAGCAAGCAAGCACTGGCCTGTGTAACTCACCAGTCCAATTCAGCACAATAATGGTAAAGAGAAAATTCATAAGCCACAGGAGGCAAATGAATAAAGTACAAAAATTAAGAGTAGTCCACCATTGTTAGCATGGCACATGGACACACATGCAAATTCTGCTTCATACATGCCTGTAAAGAGGATTTTCTTTAGTCCTTTTCAGACATGGGATCCATAACTTTGCTTCACTCAGAAATCTGTCACAGTGACAGCATTCTGTCATTCATATGGATCAATTTTAAGTTAATGTTTCAAATCTTTTAATTCAGGCATATCCACAGAACAGTAGAAGCCATGTTATGTCAAATAATTTGCCATATGCACGGGATTAAATATCGATACATGCGCACATGCATGAGGTCAATTTTCTACAGCATACAGCTCTATTTTGGTCGTTTTAAGACACGCCCTATATGTAAGTATGGGAATGCAATCATACACACTTTTGTAGACTTTAGCAAACAAATCAGACTTTTAGTAAAAGTAAACTAAAAATATCCTCACTATGAGCTATGAATGGAGCTCTGTAACTATGCTTGTAACATTTGATGCTTTGTACTTTTTTCACTTCAGACAAATGAACTGTTGTACACTATCATTTGTTCTAGATCCTAAGTGATCCTATCTTAATGTTGGGGATAGGCTAATTTATCATAAGTAATTCATGAAGTTAGTACTGTCTTACCATGTATGTAAATGTATGTACCTTGTTGTTTTGGAGACACTCACAGATTGAACTGATGCAGCAGCTATGTAATAAATGGTGTAAAACTGCAGGGAAAGGGAAAAGACCTCTTCAAACAACTTGAATTTGCTAAACTGGATTATTACCATTACCAATTACGATTGGTTAGTCTGTTTTATCTGAGCTGTTACAGATTCTGCCCTCACTGAATTGATATCTGCAGACACTTCAGATGTGAAATTGTAGAGCAAAGTTGAATGAAAACTCAACATACGTTAAAGATGTTTTGTTCATTTTGAAGATGTCTGTCTGCAGCTAAAGGCATGCAGAGTCATGGACTGTGTCACTAAAACAACAGAAATTGTATATTGTACTTGCCTAACTACATGGCTATGATTGCCAGCAGCAAGTAAGATTCCTGTTGTGACTTACAAAAGTGACTAGGGAGCTGTCAGTTGCTGTCACATTTCTAGAAAGGAGTGCATGTCTGAAAAGGGCTGTGTGGAAAATTGGTGAAGATTCCTTTTAAAAAGCATATGATGATGATATGAGCAACAAATATTTTTTTTCTAATTGTACTGTATTGGAAAATAAAAACTGAGAAATACAAAATGTCTAATAAATTGATGTGTAGCCACTTTTTGTTTTTGAATTTTTATGTCCCAGAGTTAAAGTAACCATGACCATGGTCTGATGAAACACGGGGCAGCAGCATTCTGTCTAATAAAGCTCATGCTTTCCAAGTGACACAGTTACTGTTTGACGTTTCATTTAAATCAAACACTCTTGGCTCGAAATGGTCGCACTTTGCGTTTCATTAGTAGCGTCTGGCCTAAATACACCTGTCTCTCATTGATTTAAGCTGGCCTGCCAACACTTTTCAGTCATTTTACGTATTACAGACAAGAAGAAATTCAGGCTGGCGAGTGAGGAAGTACAGACAGACGTAAAGAATAGTTTTGGAATGGCGCCCAGCCCAACTGTTGTCACATGATGTCTAAATCCGAGTCACGTTTGAAATCTGGCAGCATTATCCTACCTTTCCCAGATTCCATCTGCATTGGCTTCTCCTTTTAAATTTGTCATCCTTAAGGAATTTAGGACTGCTGTCAGTGAGCTTGTGGAGTGAGTGTGTGTGTGTGTGTGTGTGTATGTGTGAGTATGGGTGAGTGTGTGTGTGTTTCCCTGGCTTTACCTGAGGACTCTCACACAGTTTGGGTTTTTTTTTTCCCCTGACACATTTGCATAGGCTGGCATGTAACATGGCATGTTTATTATTCACACCATTCAGACTGTTGGCACACATGATTCACTTTTAACAGAAAAGTCACGTTCAGACGCCAAGTGAGATGACTGTATTCATGTCCTACCCACAGACAGCCTGACTGGCTTTGGCTTTAGGTCTTAAATCTTATATTCCACTCCTGACCCTTGACAGACACTTCAAAGTGGATATAAAACATATATCTGCATTCATATTTTATATCCATCCATTTATGTTTTATATCGTTATTTTTATTGTTAAATGCATGCTCTTTCTGCACAGTGTGTGATGTCTCTATTCACATTCCACAGAGAGATGAGCAGACAGACTGTACATTACGTCAGGGTCACAGTGCTCGGTCTATCGGCTTGAAATCGATCAGTTTTTTCCAGAAAGCTGAGCTCTTGTGCTTGCACTTGTACTAGACCTGTCAGGTGAAAACAGATGAGCTTCACAGTAAGTGGTAACATGCTCATGCACATTCCTCACTAGTCTGCTTGCATCGCTGGTAACGGGAGCTTAAGGGAGCCTCACCCAAAATGGACTAACCAGGCCTTAGAGATCAGCATGGTTTCCATTGCAGGGTAGCAGGGGCCTTTGCATCAGCCTGTTTAACCCACGAGGCAAGACTTCTGCCGAACCATCAGCACAGCGTGGTGCAACATAAAAAGCACAGTTTCTATTATGACAAAACAGAAAAATGTATATGAATATAAAGATGCACAGTGCGGCCAGCCTTTCAATGTAGATGGAGACTAATGCAACAGACATTTCCTTCCGCAAGCTGCAAAATGTTTCATAGCCTTTTCAAGTTTCTTCTCATATTTCAAAGATTGGCAGTAGTAGATTGGTGAGTTGGATACTCTGAATTTTCTCAAAATCGAGAGCAGACTGAAATTACTGAAATTATTCTGAGTAATTTCTTGATGTTACTGTGTATCAGAATATATAAAATGCCTGCAAAATTACCCCCAAAAAATCATATCAATGACAAACAATAATTGCTGGCTAATTGAAAATTCCTGTAAGCCAAATGTAGCTAATGACAAATGCTAGTTATGGTGAAATTGCATATTTGCAAGGAGCCTTGGAAGCAGGATACAGCATATGACCCAGTCTTCTTGCACTACAACAGTTTGTCCATCCTTTTATAATAGAAGCTACCTACAGTGCGCTCTACTGAGAGTGCCCCTGTAGACCTTGAGATGATGATGAACCACTGTTTTAGATTAAAACCACAATTAGAAAATTCCCTTTAATGGTTTAAATTCCTGTTTTGCTTGACACCCCCAGAGAGGTCAAAGTTTATTTTTTCCAGCAGTGTTAAAATCACAAGTTTTAAACCCTTTCTAACTTCACCACACCCAGCATACATTATATCCTGTCACCTGTCCATCTGTTGGACACACCAAGGAATCTATATATCTCCACCCGTTTGGCCTGGCAGGCTTTTACCTCCTTACCATCAGGCTGAGAACAAGGAGTACCCTGTAAATTGAGAAGACTCTGCTTAACCTTTCAGGTAATTGATTACCTGAAAGGTACAGGGATATTTCATGACTATTTGAATGAATACTTATTGTGTTACCCTAGATCCTATATAGTTACCTTTAAGACAATGGCAATACCAAGATGACGGATGCATTAGTGATGTAAGTTGATGTTATCTGAATTTATTTGATCATTTCAGCAGCTTGTTATTGCTGTGATGTGGTTTGAACTTTAATTATAATTATTTGTCCTTATTTTCATGTGTAGAAAAAAAATCATCCATCCATCCATTAAATCTACTTAATCATCATTGATTGTCAGAAATAAACCTTTGGAATGGCCTTCTGGATCCCTTGTTTAAATGTGCACACCACATCTGATGTGCTGTGAGCCAGTGCAGTCACCTTCCCTGTAGTTTTTTCCAAGCAGGTTGAAAAGATTCATTGTCTGTCTTAAGAACATTGCATCCCAATTTACTCAACTTCATCCACAGCCTGGGATGAGCATTGTTGGGTAGTGACAGTTGTTGATGTGAGCCTGTGGGATAATTTTTGCTGAAGTGACAAGTTGAGTACTTGTACTTGTTGAGCTGTGTCACCTTCAGCTTCTTTATGGTGTGGTCGAGTTTCCTTTGAAGTAGCTCTCCAGCAGGTCAAGAAGACTCTGAGCTGGCTGAAAATGCAGATTTGATCCATCTATCCATTTTCTAAACTCTTATGCAATTCAGGTTGGTGAGGGGGCTTGAGCCTATCCCACCTGTCACTAAGCAAGAGGCAGGGTGCACCCTGGAAAGGTCGACATTACAAGGCTGATACAGAAAAAGAGGGACAACGATTCACACTCACATTCACACGTAAGGCCAATTTAGAGTCAGCAATTAACATGATAATATACAAATCAGTGCTGGTCACTAAGGGTGCAAAATAAATTTAACCAATGACTGGAGAAGTCTTCCATTTGGTGGCTTTACTTTCTCTTGAAACAAATAAGTAATCAAAGTTGTGAGTTATCTCAGAAATTATTTACAGTTTACCCTAGAAAACAGTAGTTTAAATAAATTGACTTTTAGCATGTTTCCTCATATGTAAAATCAAAATACATTAATAATATGTCATCAGCTAAGGCAGTAATTCCACTTTTAATATACTTTAGCTGAATTAAAACATTTTCCCTGCTCAGCTCTTTGTGATTTTTTTGATGGGAAGCAATTTGCCTTTTTTCACAGTGTTTTACATGTTAGAGCAAGTGTCTGTTGCAACATGAGCTCTTTCTCTTGTTGTCTATTGTTCTGATCCAAAAAAGGCCCTGTCATGTAGCCTCCTGTCATCTACCTCAAACCCTCCCTTCCCAGCTCTCTGGCACTCTTTCTCTCTCTCTCTCTCTGTCTCACCCCTGTCTTTGCTCTTATAAGGTTACAAAGCAGTACTTTCAAATGCATTGCAGGTGTGTGTGTGTGTGTGTGTGTATGAGTAAGTAGTTCCTGTGCTCTTTGGTCCATAATGTCTTCAGTAAATGCTTCCTAAACAGGGCCCACTTTTATAGTTCTGTACACTTCGGTCAAGCTTGGGAACAAACACCTGCGCACAAGCACCGAAGTGTAGCTATACAAGCACACACACATACACATCATTATTCTTTTACCTGCAGTAAAGTCATCTCATTTCCATCTCTCTCTAAAGGAATCATTCTCACCTTATTTTGGGTTTATTATCATTTCAAGTTATGCCATTACTTCCATTTGTAATAAAAATTCACAAGACTAAGGCAGACTCCAAAATGTCTAACCAAAATGTAAAACATCCACCACAGCTTAGTTTCATCTACATTACATTGTGAAGAAATCTATGAATTTTCATGAAGAATTTTTGTGACTTTTCAGGATTACTTACTTTCTGTCTTACTTCCAAAGAAATGTGGCTGAATAGCTGACAAGTTCAAAACTTTACACATCTTGTAACCGCTTGGATATTTTGAACCATTAGACTTTATTTTTAAAAATCTTGTGAATTTTGAGTATAAACCTATTGTAAGTAATTAAAGAGATGACCAGAAATACAGAAATGAGAATTTGTAATAAGCTAGGCTTAACCTATAAGTTATCCACTTCAGTTACAGGTTACTATTACTAGCTACCTGTTTAGTTTGTTTTTTCTTCCTTCTCTCAGGTTACCCTCCAGCCAACATAAACCTGCACTCTGCTCAGTGGGACAGAAGCCCACTTCTTAAAAAGCTGATTTTATGAGTGCCTCCCTTACTTTTTTTTTCTTTCTTTTTCTTTTAGGTTTCTCTTTTTTTATTTCCTCTCTTTCTGTCATTTCTCTGTACTCACATTTTCCAAGTAATCTTCACTCAATTTATCTCTAATTGCCTTGTAGTCATCCCTCACTTTTTTTCTCTCCCTCACTTTTCCCCACTCTTTTTCTTCTCTGCCTGTTGCCATAAAAAAAAAAGTATATTCGCTGCCATCCCTATCCTGTCACCATGACTGTAACTTTCCGTTCATTTTCCAGTCTTAAGGCTAATTGTGCTAGTAATTCATTAAGGCAGCCTTGCAACACGCACTGAAACACTGGAATATTAGCAGTTTGATTCACTCTTTTCACTGTCTAAAACTCAACAGTTGAGGGGAGTAGATGTTAACATAAAAGTTTACAACTACTTCCTTGTAAGTATGCAGGAGATGAGGTGAGATGGCGGTTTTTAGGGAAAATTAGAGCATTTAAAGGAGACATATTATGCTCATTACCAGCTTTGTATTTTTTTCCTGGACTCTACTAGAGCAACTTTGCATGATTCACAGTTCAAACTAGTCTATACTTATCTTATAATGGTGCAGCCCCTCAGTTGAGTCACTGTCTGACACAAGCTGTTTTCCCTCCCCCTGAAGCCAATTTTCCTCTGAATGGTTGCCCCTTACAAACAAAAGGTTTGAACAGCAGGTTGGTGGGGATTCTGTTCTCACAGAAGAAGACCATATTTAGGATATCATAGAGATAGAATAGGAAAAAAAACTTGAGCTGGATGGAAACAGAGACCTGATGAAAACAAATTGGAAAGAAATAATTATAATTCCTCATTTGTGTCTTTCATCTCTTTACAGCAGAAATGTGTCATAGTTGCACTGTGAAAACGGTGGGTTTACCATTCTTCCAGATAACCCCTGAGTTAGGTCAGTTTTCCAGCTAATAAGGATGGAAGAGGACCTTGGGAGCGGCCCTAATAACAGAGCGGGAGAGTTCATACATCAGTCTCACTCACCACACCAACCACCCTGGCTCCAAACACAGCCCCCCAGACCATATAACAGCATGTTAGATGCTACGCATAACCGCTCAAATTGAACATTTCTGATTTGGTTCAGCTTTACCCCATGAGGCGCTCCTACTGTCTCACTTTCTTCTTAGCTTCCTGTTACTTCTTTCCTTTTCCTCATTCCCAAGCCTTCGATTTTAAAGTTTTGCACTAATTGCCATACGCTGCTGTAACTGTAAAGTCACACCAAATTCTGAGAGCTTTATGGGGGTTAAGCTCGTGTCCCTGTGTGATTTTTATGATCGTAAGCCAAATACAGCTGGATGGGGATCAGAGGTTGCTCTCATGGAATTTTCTGTGTGGAGATTTGATGTCTGGACTTCTCAGAGGCACCTTCATATTAACCATTTACTGCATATTTTGCTACTAGGAGTGGCACACAGTTGCAAATGAAAGAGGACGTTCCAGTGCTTTAACGTGAATAAAGCAGCCAAGAAGGGAAAGTGATACTCTTATAAAGATTGTCACGCATCCAGAATTTTGATGGGTGTTCCCTGCCATAACGAATTGGAAGTTTTAAAATGTCACTTTTGACAGGCTATGGAAATGTACTCACAGTTCTATTTTTCAAGTTAAATTGCTTCTCTTTGAAGGTACTTACAGGAAAGGGGGTTTTTAGCAGTTGTGATAATCATCACTGTAATAATAACCAATGGGCAGATACGGTATGAAAAAATTCTGGGAAGCTAACTTGTGACTGTGGAAATAGAAGTGATTTGAAATTGCAGACAGCCATCTTAAAGGTAGCAGGACTATTGGGTGGAGAGTAGTATTTAAGAGTGGGGACTTAAGATGCTTTACATGTGAACCACAGCCATATCAAGTAGAAATATTATCAAAAGCTGACTTCTAGTTTGAGGTGGTACAGGATATTAAATGTCTATGTATATACTATAGGCTCTAAGTAGCTGGTATTAGGTTTTAACGTACACACAGAGACACTTTATTAGGTATACCTTTCTAGTGCCTGGGTGGACCCCCTTTTCCCTTCAGAACTGCCTCGATTCTTCGCTGCTGGAAACATTATGATCCATACTGACATGATAGCAGCATGCATTTTCTGCAGATTTGTCTGCTGCACATCTACCATGCAAATCTCACATTTCACTACATCCCAAAGGATATGGTGGAACGGAAATGGATAGAGATCTGGTGACTGTGAAGACCATTTGAGTGCAGTGAACCCGTTGTCATGTTCAAGAAACCAGTTTGACAAGATTTGAGCTTTGTGACATGGTGCGTTAACCTGCTGGAAGCAGCCATCAGAAGATGGGTACACTGTGGTCATTAAGGGACGGATGCGGTCAGCAACAATACTTGGGTAGGCTGTGGCATTTAAACAGTGCTCAGTTGTTACTAAGGGGCCCAAAGTGTGTCAAGAAAAGATCCCCCACACCCTTACACCACCAGCAGCAGCCTGAACTGTTGATAGAAGGGTTAGGGTTAGGGTTTCATGCTGTTTATGCCAGATTCTAACCCTGCTATCCGAATGTCGCAGTAGAAATCAAGACTCATGAGACCAGGCAACGCTTTTCCAATCTTCTGTTGTCCAATTTTGGTGAGCCCCTGCAAACTGTAGCCTCAGTTTCCTGTTCTTAGCTGACAGGAGTGACACCTGGTGTGGTCTTCTTCTGATGTAGCCCATCTGCTTGAGTTACTGTTCCCTTACTGTTGTCAGCTGGAAGCAGTCTGGCCATTCTCTGACCGCTGACATTTTTGCCCAGAGAACTGCCGCTCACTGGATATTTCCCCTTTTCGGACCATTCTCATCGTAGATCAGCACTTTATGAAATACTCAGACATGCCTCTCTGGCACCAACAACCATGCCATGTTCAAAGTCACTTAAATCACCTTTCTTCCTCATTCTGATGCTTGGTTTAAACTTCAGCAGGTTGTCTTGACCATGTCTATATCCCTAAATGCATTGAGTTGCTGCCATGTGATTAGCTGATTAGATAGTTGGATTAACAAGCAGTTGAACAAACATGCCTAACAAAGTGGCCAGTTAGTGTAGCTCTAACTGTGTGTTGGATTAGTTAAATTGACAATGGGACTTACTAGGAATGGACATTTCAAGCAACAATACATTTTATTCATTGGGAACTATTTTACTGTTCTTTTAAGATTGCACCCCTGCACCAACTCTCAAATGAGTGTGCATAGTTGTCATGGACTTGGGCTTGAAAGTATACAGCTTGTTTAATAAACATGCATACATGCATATGTTGATATTTCCTGATCTTGCTAACAAAAAAAGTAAGTGCTTTGTTGAAACCCTTCAGTCCATATAACTCTTTCCATTCTTTTGACTATTTTCTGATCTGCCACCTCAGTAGTTTAAAAGTTTGGCAACTAAAAATTCTGGGGTAATGTTAGTGGAAACAGTCTGGTCACAGTTGCAAGACTTGGCCCCAGTACGAGTATGTGCATAATTTCTTCCTTCCTATATTATAATGTGAGCAATACATTTGTTCCTCTTCAGTTATTCATATTGACAGACAAGGATTGAGTACAGAGATCCAGTTAACATATGGGTCTACCAGTCAGAATCAGGATCATGATCCATCAGGGGCCAGAACCACAGCTGCTGAAACCACTGATCTAAACTGACACAGGCACTGTGACGATTCCTATTTTTAGGCCCTTATTAACAAAGAGGATAATACAACAGCTCCCCTCCACTGCTGAGAAACATTAGAAAGCTAATCTCAAAATTACTCAAAAAATTACTCTGCAATTCATCGCAGATATTTCAAATTATTGTCTCATTGAAAGAGAACAGATGTGACCCAAATAAAGGGGAGATAAAGTGTAATAAAGTGAAAAATAGAAAGAAATGAGCAGATAACCTGTTGAACACTTGTCTTACCCAGAGACATAATGTCATCAAAATCAACATGTGCCATTGTTTGTTTCTGGACAAAATTATAAACGTTTCCTCCTCCTGGAATGATCCCATTTCTTTCCCAGAAGTACACACTTGTGCCTCCTTTTTTATAAACTAGTTTTTATAAACTAGTATTTCCCCCTTTTCCTCCTTCCTCTTCCCTCACTATATTCCCACAACCAGCCATCTCTATTGAACTCTCACCTGGCTGCCCTTGGCTAGCTTTGTGTTGGTGAAGCTAGCGAGCTGTAACATCCCCTCTCCTCTGTCCTTTGTAAAGCACAGAGCTTCAGACTTCTTAGAGTCCATCAGTACAGAACACAAAGTAAATTTAGACTCACTGTGGGGCCCAGCCTTGCTATAAGACACTGTTAGTAGCCTCCTGGAACAAACCAGCAAGTCATTCTAAATCCCATACTACAGCACAGCTTGTGAGCACCAGTATTAGGTGACATTAGAAAATACCGTCCAATTTATTGAAGAGCTAAAATTATGAACGCATTTTTATTGCTACATATCTCGAATAATCTTGAACATAACTCCTAAAGCTGCCAGCGTGTTGTTGTGAGCCTGTTGCCAAGCTTCCAGACTCCTCACTAACAGGTGCAGAGGCCCAAAGCGCTGTTCATTAACACAGTTCATTTCACAAGCACCACCACGTAGTCGTTGCCATCCCGACACATTATCACCCAATTAGTGTAACCCTCTGTCAGGCTCCTGGTTCTCTTTAACTGCAGACTTTCTCTCCTTGACTGTCACCCTGCATGCCACACAGTTTCAGTTTTCAAGAATATGTATGACGTGTGTTTAGTCATTTTCAATTTTTGTGTGTGAAACAAATACACTATGTGTGTAGTTAGGTTTGTAGCCAAATCTCAGCTGTATCAGTGCACATGCTTGCATTTTTGCATGCGTTTGGGACTTTAGGATGCTTGCCCATTGCTGGATGGCAGCCATTTGCTCATTCATCATGTTAAACTCTCCCAGCCTGCACTAAAACACACAGGCACATACACTATTGTAGCTGACTGTAACTGTGGGATGTATGTGAACTGAATGTTTGTGAGTGGTCTGGTGCCCTAAGAGTCAGTGAAAGTAAAACCTCTTCAGGTTCTTTGCCAGTCCTTCATGTTTGGCTGTTTCGTTTGTTAGGAATCACCTATGACCTGCAGCACTGCACTCTGAAGCCGATTTTCTGTCTCTTTTCTCCAGTAATGAAAAGCAGAGGGCAGCTCTGTCTTCAGCTGGTAATAACAGAGCATTAGGTCCACATGGCTTGTTGATAGGCTCCCTGTTATACACCCAAACCTTTGATCCGCACTAGCAAACGTACAATGGTATCACCACTGTTGTTTTGCATTTAGGAAGCAATGTGTTTATATGTCTGTACACAGTATTTTACCTGAAAAAGTTTGTGCAAAGCTGTGTTTAAATGTTTAAATGTAGGGCGATTCCACTGGCCAGAAAGTCTAGAGTATATAAAAAAAATTGTATGTAGCTTCCAGGTCTGAAGAATTCGGCCTTAAACCTGCATTCTTTTTAATGGCCAGAGGGAGGTGACTCCTCTGGTTGCAAAAATAAGGGTGTAGCACCCTCTTTGTGTATCGAGGGTTTGCAGACATGTGACTGCTAACCACGTGATATGAACTTGTCTGCAATTTTGGATATGTGACAATCATGGTGACATTGTAAGGTCAAGTGAATGAGGCCCCAGTCACACGGCCCTAGAGAGTGGTCTGCAACCATCTGGCAACCACTTCTCCCTAGAGAAAGATGTGTATTCCCTGACTGGTTCGCAAAAAACTCCTTGTGATTGCTTTGATCGCTAGCAGTTTGCCATGGTCACCTGTAGTTTGCATGGAACATGCGGACTTGTCTGCAAACACTCGCCAGCTACTCTCCAAGAGGGAGTGAAACTGTAAAGGGTGTGATGCAAACTGGAAACAGAGAATGTTCGTCTTTAAAGTGAAAGTTGCGCCTTTTGAAATGTGTTGGCTGCAGCACTACAGCTTTTACTTCGAAGGTGAACATTCTCCATTTTCCACTTTTTCAAGTTTTACTAATAGTTGGCAAGTGTTTCCCAACAAGTCAGCCATGTCCAGACTACAGGTGACTATAGCAATCTGCTATCAACCAAAGCAATCATAAGGAGGTTCACGTCCATGTAGTACATTTTGTATACAGTGTAACTGTGCCGTGCTTAAATTTAAACACGATTGCAACCTTTGACTGAGATTTTCTTGCTAGTTCCTGCTTTTTTGCAAACATTTACAGCTTGTTGAGACTCTGACCATAAATAAATTGTCTATATAGAAGACATCAGTTTAAAACACATAACTGTCAAATAGCGCCACAATACATATAAATTAATGCCTGACCAAAAAATGGTGATATTAGCTAGCTAGTTAGCATTAGCATCATATCCTCCTAGCCTAATGGTTCCTCTCTCTTCGCTGACTAGCCAAAATGGCAACCGTGGAGCATGAGAAGTGTGCAGTAAATATGTAAAAGGTCAACTTTTTGACTGGTGCTCTGCAAAAGTATTTAATGTTTCAAAGGATGTTTCCCAAATTGATTTTCTCATTCATGTCCCCAAAAATAAAATGAATAAAAGTTGACCTCTTTTATGCCCAACAATCAGAGCTATGCTAATAGTCCTCTCTCTTTCCTCTGTTCACAGAGTCTGAGTTTCCCCAAGACCCCAGTGTGCTAGCTGCCACTTCATGGAACACCTCTAGTGATGGTAAATGCACACACACATATAAACACACACACACACACACACACACACATGAAAAGCACAGATAAGCCATACATGACATTTTTAACAACCCTCACTCCTGCAAAACTATTAAAACTGTGAGCACATCTGGTAACATCATGATCATATGTTCACAGTTCAAATTAACACATGCAGTGTTGAACTGTAACCCCACATGTGCTGTTAAAATTACCTTAAATCAAGTGTTAAAAATTACCCATCCTCCACATGGTCAACTTCAGCAACCCAGACACCCATTGTCCTAGTGCAAGGCGGATAATTGACAGAATGAACTGCACATTAATCTCCTCATGTGGGAATATAGTCACAGGAGCATTGTATTTCTGTTAATTTCGACTGACCTACATCTACTCTTTCTCAAGTGGAAGTTACTTGTGAAGCCTCAAATGTGCTACTGATTGTAGTACATCTTCTTACACTTTGCATTATATTTTCACTATATTTTTTACCGACACATTTAAACAATGATCACATACTCGACTACTTTTAATATCTATACCGTGACATCAAAATCTATTGTTACAGAATGGGTTGGCCAGTTTTTTGCAGTTTTTTTTGCTTTTTCCAACCAGACAGTCATTTTATACAAGAGCTGAGAGTTTGTAAATGTACTAGTTGTTATTTCTTTAAGGTTAAGCATCCATACAGAATTTTTTTTCCTGATAGCCAACATTCTTTTTGTGTTTGGCTTTGTTTGTTTTTTGGAAAGCACATACATGGCCATGTAATGAAATGCCACTGCACCCAGTGTCTTTTTTTTTTTTCCTGGACTGTTCTGTCTTTAGCTTCAAGCATATGGAGCCCTTGGTGAGCTTGTTTGTTAGAACTAGAGTATTTTCTTGCAAAGTTGATTTCAAAGTTATCATATCAAGAAAGGCTGCAACACTTGGCTTCAGAGAGGAAGAGCACCACAACTCTTGTGCATGTGCACTGTACTGTATGCTGCACACGCACAATAAATGTATGTGCAGAATACTTTACAGTGCTTTCTTGGTTGATTTAAACAGTGTTTCATTTCATCAATACTGATCAGTATAGTAGGTTATTAACATTATAAAAGCAGAGTTTTGGAATCTGATCCAATCAGTTTTCTCAGATGTTTTTTCTCAAAGCAGCCATCTTAGGTATGGAACCAGAATGTCTTCCTTCCTTTGATTTTTCCAAATGGACATGATGTAACAACAAGGGGGGATTGCTGAAATAAAGATCTTTGCAAAGTAAAAGACAGGTTTTCTGTGCAACATATACAATACAACATATCGTACCTCTTGGTGCCCAGTTTCATCTAGTGACAGCAAGCAGCCTCCCGTAATCAACCTCCAGCAACCGCTCACCAACCAGTCAGGGAATATTCATTTCTTCTTAATGAATGGTGGTTGCCAGGCAGTTGCCAACTGGTCTCTAGCCATGTGGGACTGGGGCCATAGCTCATATTAAAGAGCTGGTCACTCACAAAGGATCCTGCCCTGGATAAATGTGTTTACAGACAAGTCCAATGCTTTTACATCTGGCAGATGTAAAAGTATTGTAGAGAACAACCTTATCAACAAGTGTGATTTGGCATGTCTTTAACCTAGTCCAAATCCCTAAAAGTTGACTGTGCAGTATGCAATATGGAGATAAACAGGGAAAGCATTTAAAACTGCTATTCTCCTGTCAGCGCTGCAGGAATAACTGATTCAGTTTTCTGGATATTTTCTCAACAACATTGCCCAGATTTATCTGCCAAATCTCGCCCCCTCTCCTCAGTTTCTCATAGGCTTAAAGAGCCAACATTTGCCTAATCTCCCACGAAGATTCACTGACTTGGAAGATCCTCAACTTAAGTTTGTATTGAACTTGAACCTTAGTTTTGCTCTCTCATTTTGCCTGGTTTGCTTAATTTGTCTCTTGCAAGTCCAACTCTCCCACAACAAATTGTGTGTACACAAAAAGACATTGCTACACACACATAAGAACGAAGACTGTAGTTTCTGGACAAGACTGAGCAGTTTAGTGAAGATAATGATTATGTTGACCAATCAAGGGTGTTTAAAAAAAATAAATAAATACAATGAGATCCAAACAAATCATAGAGAGAGATTTATTTTTCCACAACATAAAATATGAAAACCTATAAACATAGTATGTCTGTGTGTGCATGTCTGTGTGTGTTTGTCATTTCATGCTCAGCCCTCTGTGCTTGCATCTGTTTCTTATCTGATGGATGGATGGTGATTGCACCGCTTGTTTTGTCTGCAGGCAAGGATGGTTTTGATTGACCAAACAGACACAATTCAGGTAGCGTGGCTCTATCAGTATGCATCAGTAGCAGGAAGTTATCGTGCTGAAAGAGGCTCATTATTGGGCTGAAATCAGGGGTGATGATAGTTTACTGAACTCATTTCCCTTCAGGCATTCTTTCATTTTTTCCTCCTCCTGTTTCTTTGTTTCATTTTGTACCCTTTTTTTTTTTTTTTTTTTTTTTTTTTTTTTTTTTTTTTTTTTTTTTTTTTTTTTTTTTTTTTTTTTTTTTTTTTTTTTTTTTTTTTTTTTTTAATTTCTTTTCTTTC
>VUQI01000747.1:11565-28295 GCA_015106735.1 Paratilapia polleni | reverse complement strand
CTGCTGGGGCATTTTTAATCCAATTATTATAATTGGGGTCATCTGGCTTCATGGATAATACAGCTGGGTATCATCTGCATAGCAATGAAAATGTATGCTATGTTTTCTAATAATACTGCCTAAGGGAAGCATGTATAATGTAAATAGAACTGGTCCCAGCACAGAACCCTGTGGAACTCTATAATTAACTTTAGAGTGTGAAGAAGACTCCCCATTTACATGAACAAATTGGAGTCTATTCGATAAATATGATTGAAACCACTGTAATGCAATTTCTTTGATTCCCAAGGTATGTTCTAATCTCTGCAGTAAAATATTGTGGTCAACGGTATCGAATGCTGCACTGAGGTCTAACAGGACAAGCACAGAGAGGAGTTCACTGTCAGAGGCCATAAGAAGGTCATTAGTAACCTTCACTAGAGCTGTTTCTGTGCTGTGATGAATTCTGAAGCCTGACTGAAACTCTTCAAATAAACCATTCCTCTCCAGATGATCAGTCAGCTAGTCAGGTAGAGAGGCTGTACAAAAACAGAGCATCACTGCGAGAATACAGTGTAATATTCATAACAGAAACTAAAATTTAGGGCACTTAATTGCCCTGCCCTCTGTCATGGATGGTGCTGAAGGATACACCTAATCGGTCCATCTTTGTCTTCACCATTTCTCTCTTTGAGGAACTATATCGGACTGTAATGCATGCATATTTTTGCCCTCTTTATGCACTTACCCCATTTCTCTCCCCCACCTTTCCCTTTGTCATTCCCAGTGATATTGGGTCAGGAGGCCTTTGACGGCAGTGTGACTCCATTCAGTTGGCATCTCTTCTCAAAACCTCCCTCCCTCCCTTCCTGTGTCATCATCTTAGTGAGCCCCTCAATGCCCCCTCTGTCTGCCCCCAATAGGCTCCAGGACCTGGGTGGGCAAATAGAGGGTGTCTTCCTGCGTCTCATCCTATCAGAAGGCATACTTTGGAGTAAAGGGGGTGGGGGATGAAGCGGAGCTGGCAGGCACAGCTGCCATGCCAAGGGAGCCCTCCCCATCCTGGTCCAGTATCGTCCCATGCTGTCCCATTCCCAGCCCTGGGGCCGTGAACACTAGACTTCTACAAACTGAAGCGGGCTCTTTGATTGTTGCGCAACTTAACAGTTCATATTAGGATAGTGTATTAAGAGAATGCTGGAATAGAAATTCATTTATCATGCAGTCATTAAGCACTGCAGTTTGGCTTAGACCAGTTTGGATTTAGCCACGGATTCAATACAACACTGGCTACAATGGACCATACAAACCAAAAAGCAGGACTAAAGACCCTATCATAGTTTTTTTTTTTGAGTATTCACAGGAGGTAGGTAATGGTGGGCAGCAATCATCTGCTCTTACACTGCTGTGTGCTTGTGGGATTGGATTCAGAGTAATCAGATTTGGTTATGTTGATATTCAGTTCTGTGTACATGTACATGGACATAACCTATTAATATTCAGTTATGCTGGGTCTTAAAACTTAGTTTTTTATTCAAGCAAAAAGAGCCCCAGTCTCTTCTGGGTTTCTGGGAGCTCATACATGAGCAAGATATGATGACAAAATGTAAAAGAAGGATGAGAGTCCTTCCCAACGATGTAGCATCATTGTATTCAATTTAAGGGAAGTTACACTGCAAGAGAAACAAATGCTTAAGTGAAGGATTAGTTTCCTTCACTGAAGTGTCGATTTTTATACGGAGATAGATTCACAGTTGGTGCCTGACTACACTGTCGGTCCACATGCACTTAAAAAAGAAAAAGAGAAAATAAATAAATAAATAAAAAGAGCACTTCATGTCTCTAATACACTTAAATCTGCTCCAGTAGTTTGTGTGGTAGGAGGTAGGGGAAATTTGATTACTGACCACTGCTGGATTTTAACTGATTTATTGCAGTTCATGCAAATATGTTCTGCAGTTTCTTGCACTGATTTGATTTCTACCTTTACCATGGAGTCTTGTGTGCATAAACATAGTTATGTATCCATGCCAATGACAGACACCATTTCCATCAGGTGAGAGTAAGGGGGTGGCCATCAGGAGGTAAAGACCCTTGGTGGTGTTTTCATTTGTGTATTATTATATAGGTGTGTATTTTTATTCATATGTCTAGTGCTGGAAGGGTGGTACAAATCCTTGGTAGAAAACAGTGCGAGTGTGTATAATTGTGCACAAGAAACTGTGTGAAAGCCCACAGATGGAGGAGAGATGCTCTAGCTACCACACAGCTTGTCCTCCTAGAACCACTACAGTCTGTAACCATGCTAATGTGGCAGTGCAGAAACACTGTGTGCAGATTCTCATTGCTCCAGCTCATGGAAATGCAAACCACTGCTTTTAACTGTGACTGACCCATATCACAGTACTGCCTATAGGCTTTAAATTAGATGGTGATCTTAAACCTTGTTGTATGTTTGAATGGGTTTTTTACACTGTGAAAATTTAACATCTCTTGAGATTGTTACATTTTGACATTCTGTCCCAGGAATGAATCATAAATCTTTTTATTTTTTTAATTGTTTCCCTGATATACTATCCCACTACATTTTCTGCACCTAGATTTTCTGGACAGGTAATTTAATTTATAATAATTATAATAATTTATAATTTTTTTTTTTGGTAGTACTGTCTATGATAGTTGCTTCCTTTTGGATAATTATTGTGATTGCTTAATTACATTGCTTTAATGACCTCATTTTAGTGTGTTTTTCATATAAAATTTTGCCCTGTGACTGTAAAGCAGTTTTGTGGAGCAGGTCTTCCTTGCTTTTTTCTTGAGTGTGTATGACTTACTCAGTTGTCAGCACTCTCTCCCTGGGCGGGCCTGGCCTCCCTGTAACCCAAGCTCTTGGTCCTTCTGTTCCCCACAGGGTAACCTGACCCGAGACTGCTTTGTCATATGCAAGAGAGAGAGGGAGGTTCCCTCTCCACACCCACCATCTATGTCAAACCAGCACAACACTGGCACATGAGTGTTGTTTTTCCACCTAAACCTTTACACTTAAATTTGATATTTAAGTGGGCCTGCCTCAAAGGATGTAGGTTTAATAGGCTTAAGCCTCAATTCGGACTGTGTGGGTGTTTGTGATTATATAATGCGGGCCTTTTGAACTAGAGTGTGTGAAACATGTGCTGCATGAGTGAGTGCACTAAGTGTGTGATGCGAATCTTCTTTGTGTCTGTGTATTGTTAAATGTTTTAGTATTTTTGTCCATCTGATTTCTGTATATCTGTATGCTTGTAGTTTAAAATCCAAGGGCTTTGCAGGTCTGCTTGTTTGCTCATCCTGTTGGAGGAGGGAAAGGTCTGATGCTCTTCATGCTGTCTCAGTGTGGGGCTTGGCCCACTAACAAAGGACACCCTGTGGATGGAAAAACAACAGAGGAATGAAAAAAAAAACAAGGCGAGAGCATTGTCAATAGGGTCAAAATCTTACCTCAAAACAGCAACAACGAAGCTTTAGTTTGCATTCCTCACACTCCTTTGGTTTGCTTCCTGATCTGTTCGATCTCTGTGGTGGCGGTTTGTCAAATGGATCTTGTGTGTCATTTCAAACTCGCATTTCAAATATCACTTAGAAAGGCTCTGTTGTGGAGCTGACCATCTAATTTTGGTGTTACAACATAGTTGATGCATCTTTAAAAAAAATCTCATACTTGCCCTAGCTTTAGCAGTAAAAGGAAGTGAAAATATTTTGGACAAAGCCTCTGTCCCTTACAAAATCCTTTTCCCCCTCTGAGGCAGTTCTCACTAATATTTCACTGAGATGTTTTTTTGAGCACTAAAACAAATGTTCATCTTAGTTGCCATGAGTCAGCAAAATCAAGGGATCATGACTTCTTTGAGTCTGCATTACATTGATTTCTGGCTTGATTTTTTATTTTTTTTTAAAAATAAAACTAAAACACACAGCGAGTGCAGTGGCAAAATAAACCTTCCTTTGGCTTTGTATTAAATACCTGAGCAGGTCTTTGACTCTTAGTTACTTTTATCTTTACAACAAAAACCCATGATATGACAGCTATGCGTAATATGTAAACAAGTTCTTAAGCTGCAGCAGGAAGAAATATAGACAAGTTAAAAAAAAAGTTTTTAAAAATAGACAGCCCTGCTCCTGCAGCTCTTCCCTCTCTGTTCTAAGCCACTTTTTCCACAAGCACAGACATATGCTTCATACGCACTGAAAGGATTTAACCCCAGATGAGTCCTCACCTTAACCAATTTCACCTTCATCATCTTACTTATAATGGTTAGTTTCTACAACTCATCTTATTTTATACTGTCATGGCTAGGTTTTCTAAAGCCTGCAAATGGAGCTGAAAGCAGATGCAGGGCTCTAGTAACCTCTCAAGACAGCTTGATTAACAACATACTGATTATTGGAGAACCTTTTTATCTAACTACTCCAAAAGATTTTGCTTACCCAGCCTAAAATAATATTGGTATCTTTCAGACATGTGCTCCTATACAATGATCTGACGACATCTATATGTAAGGCACTTTGCAAAATAAAATGTAAAAAATGAATACATCCACAAATATAAATTTCCTTGAATTGTTGGTATTTATTAGAGTTCAGTTAAGGTGTATAATCAAATACAGTTAAAAAAAAATGTGTTGGCGTTATTCATCTAATTTATTTGCACTGGTCTCATTTCAGTTCAAAGTGAGATGTGAGCACGTTCAGTTACTGTAAGTATAATAAAAGCTTCCCAACAAACCAACCAATTGAGTTCGAAAGTGGGCAGGAGAGAGAGGGGAATCTTTTCACTCATGTCAGTTCACTTTGACCGCACTTTGTAGTTATGTAAAAAAAACTTTGCAAACATGCAAATAAAAGCTGTTGGTGTAACGTGTGAAATACCTCTTAACTGCTGCTGCGTTGCTTAGCTTCCTCCATGCTACGTTAGCTGCTGCTGTCACATGGCGAGGTAAATACAGAACAACACAGAACTGAGTTGAATGGATCGGACCATGCTTCGGCTCATCCAGCTTTTTGGGTCAGTATCAGATTGATATACGATCCAAATATCCAATCCTAGTCTAAATGAGCAGCCTGGTCACTTTGGTAAAAGTTGTGATGATAAGCTTATTAGGTTGGACCTAGTTAGGAATCACTTTTCATATCATGTCACTTCCAACATTTTGCAAGTCTGAATGCATGGCGCCATGCTAGTGCGGGTGTTGTACTTTCTGTGTCTGCAAGTATGCAAGGCTCCACTTGGATCCAAGTGACACTGATTTTGCCGTCAAATGGTGAATGCGAGACTCCGACTGGGCAGGGGCGCACACACACAAACACAGAAAAACCACGATTTCAGTGACAATGGAGAGAACTAAGTGTTTGGTCACACTTCACTACCATCAAATTGCTTATTGCTACAAGTGCTACCAGTCTTGCACGTACTGCAAATATTGCACATATACTGTGACTCTCCCCGTCAATGTTGTGTATTTGAACAAAGCCGCGAGGGACATTAGCATAACGGTGACCCAACACTAATTGACAGTAGCTGTCACTTTAACAGATTGATGAAGCCAGCAGTGTTACATATCCTATGTCTGCAGCGGGCTAACGATGAATACAAATGAACTGCTAGTGGAATTACAGTGACACAAAGGGACTTTTTATAATGTTTTTCCTCACAGCCTCAATAATTTATTACTGATACATTCAATTATACTAGATAAGAAGGAATGCATGTAGTCTCCCATTGTCTTATTCTGTTGTCTCATTAATCTCCTTAATGTATTTAAGGATTGTATTACTAGATTGTTTACTTAGCCCTTAATTTACATTGTGTGAAGTCAGAGCTCTATTCTGCTTACATCTTTTTCCCGTCTGCATTTGTCTGAATTTGAACTCTTTTTGTCTGCTATGTGATGTCTTTTTCACACAGACAACAAATTGCATTTGAAGGAGAGGACCTAATTGCCTGTTTCTTATTATAGATTTGGTTGTTCACTGGAGTCAGGGTGCTAGACCAAACTATGTGGCTTTTGTTCTGGTTATCCCAGACACATATTTCTGGTTGCGGGCCTCTTCCCTCTGGCTCTCACAATTCTTTAGTGAGGGCAGTGCAGCTGGTGGGGAATGCACACAAAGACACAAGCTATGCTAGGACACATTGGCCAAACTGAAAAAGTAAAGCATTTGGCCAGCCTGTGGTCATCTAGGAATGGAGCAGTCATTGTGAGAACACACATATAACCTTTGGACCCATTTCTATGCTCACCCTGCAGGCATGGAAGAAGCGGTGGTTTATTCTTCGCAGTGGCCGTCTGACAGGCGACCCAGACGTGTTGGAGTACTACAAGAATGACCATGCCAAGAAGCCCATTCGTGTGATTGACCTCAACTTATGTGAACAGGTATGCTTCCCTTTTACTACTGGCCCACAGTTGTATTGCATAAATTACATAAATTATTACATCTTGAATAAGTCTTAAGTTTTGCATGATGCCACATTGGAATATTTGCATTTTGAATAATATTCAAGAGAGATTTAATTAAGCCTCTCTTGTCCTTAAAAATAAATGGAAAAATTAAATGAATAAAACAAAATATTTAGGTTTGATTTATTTATTTATTTTTAGAAATCTGTGGCCTTTATGTGATTGTAGCCCGTCATGCAAAAGAGCACAGACTTTAACAAAACCTTTAGCATACTAGTTATTTAGGTGCTGCGTACTAGGGCTGCAAATTTAATATTTAATCAGTTTTTCAGAGAGCAGTTACTGTTTTGATCATTTTTGAACGTTTGCATAATTAAGAATGATCATTTTACTAACTTCTTTTCAGCTCATTTCTACAGCTTTGCTAACAGTAAGTTTATGTTGGTTTGTATTTGACTAACTGTAAATATCCAGTCACCCATCTCTCCTTGGCTGATGCCACATTAAGCTGAGCTTCATTGGTTGCTCCCCTCAGGTGGATGCTGGTCTGACGTTCAGCAAGAAAGATTTGGAGAACAGCTTCATATTCGACATCAAGACCATTGACCGCATCTTTTACCTGGTGGCTGACACCGAAGACGAGATGAATAAGTGGGTTCGCCACATCTGTGACATTTGTGGTTTTAACCCCACCGATGATGGTAATTACAATTAGCCACACATCACTGCATTGACGGCACTATCAACACTGATATTTTGCTTCACTATGAGGGTCACACGAAGTGAAAGTTCTTACTTATGTTTTATATTATGTATCTTTTGAGCAGAAATCTCAAGAGGTTTACTCTGAATTGGTGATATTCGTTTGAAATTGATGATTCTGTTACATTTGTGTCCCAGGCTGTCATTTATTTTGAGAACACCATCGCAAGATCAGGATATGTCTTATTATAATACACAAATACACTATTTCTTGTTTCTTTGTCAACAAACTCCTCCTAGACCATCAAGAGTTGAGCAGCTAAACTTGACACACAGGTACATGTTAGGCCCCTGAAGGTTCTTATCTATATCAGATGTTTTGACATCATCATGTTGCCTAGCAGCAGGCTAAAATGAGCCGTTATTAGCATTTATGCATCTATAACACCTTATAAACACAGTCTATCATTTTTATTTCATGACAATAGCATCTAATTTATATCCACAAAAGCAGAATTATGCATGATATAGTATGACACCATCACATTGCCTGACAACCACCTAGCAGCGGGCTAAAAAGACCTGTTTTATGAAAGCATCCTAATGTTTCAATTTCACAATAACATGTCATTTATAACCACAAAAGTCAAATTGTACATGCCTAGCAACGGGCTGAAATGACCCATTTTCAGCATATAAACATCTTCCACCGCAGCCATTTTCTTTTTCCTTTTCTCAGTGCGATTAAGTTTATCAGTTTGCCAACAGCAAGAACATGCCAAAAAATACTGTAGCACTGGTAATATTGATGAAAAAATGTAAGTTACTGCAGGTAAGAACCACAGCAGCTTTAATTCAGATTCAGATACCAGTACTACATAGTTTTTTAAATGTGGAAATCACCAGTTGGCCACACTGGTGTCTCTCAGCAATGTGCATGGACATGGTAACATGCCTGTACCAGCAGTGAATTCTTTTTAGCAGGCTGATATCAGTGTGCACTTCATCGCCACCGTAATGACAATTTATCACCACAACTGAGCATTACAGCATGAGCCTATAGGGTAATTAATTTACATTTTATTGGTCTGTCTTTTTGGATGTCACTGTGATGTCTGCATTTTTCTTTGTGAACGAGTCAGGAGAACCAGTTGAATGTGTCAGAAGGTCTCTATTCAGCATAGTTCTCAGCCAAGGTCTAATGATCCATGCGTTGATCTTTGTGCTCTATTGAGGCTCACATTACTCTTTTTCCCAGTACCGGATAATAAAAGCATTGTATGCCTGTCAGTCTCACTGCCCTTCTTTCGTTCTTTTCCTCTTATCTGGTTTTAATTCTCTCTCCCTTGAACACTCCTGTTTCTCTCTCTTGTTTCTCTGTCTTTGAGACTAATTGTATAAATGTCTTCAATAGTTTCTTGCCCCCATCAGCTAAGGACTAAGCATTTTAGTGTGGTGAGAATTGGCACAGAAGTTGAACAAGTTCACTCTTTCACATGCCACACAGCTCAGATTCTTCTTGGAGAAGAAGGTGCTTTTCAAACCTGGCAACTGAGTCACTGATTATACTCCTCCAAGGTCATCCTCTCCAAAGTGTGACTATGCCTCCAGCTCTGTTAAATAGCTAGTGTTGCAGGGTAACCCTGATAACAACATTGATGGCGCCTTTTCAATACATGTATTAAAGCTGACTTTTAAAACCCTGATGTACAAACTAATAGTAACACTGTTAAAGGAGAACCTGGGTGTAAAAACGGATATCTTTGCAGATAGCCTCACAGTTCTCAGTACAAAAGAATGTCCCTGGCTCTCTCTTTTGTGCTTACTTGCACTTCTCTGCATGTGAGACAGCACTCCCACTCCTCTGTCGTGTACATGTGTGTGTGGCCACACTAGAGTGCTTCATAGCTGGGCAGATATTAGAGGAGGGAACATTAGGAGAGCTGGGGGAATGAAGGCTCTGAGAGTGAGTGTAGGAGGTATAGATTAGTACATGCAGAGGGGATTTTCCCTTTTCCTGTATGAATCAGCTCTTAAAGCTTCAACAAACAAATGGCAAAAAGAGAGAAGGAGATAGTGGAGGAGATGCGAGGAGCAAATGATGCACTTAAGAGAGAAACTGACTTTTAAAAGAAGAGAACTCGGGGACCTTGCATGTGATAAAACCACATCAGTTATAGAAGAGTGTGGGAGGAGAACTGTGAAAAGGGAGAAAAAAGTAGAGAAATGTGGAATGAAAACACATATACGCATCAGCTATCTTGGCTCTTAGTGGAGTAGAACAATCAGCTCAAGCAGAAGGTTTGTTTAATAACTCACAGTGTGAGAAAGCAGAGACGTTTAAAAATGATGTCAGAGAAGTAGCTTGTGGAAGTCAACTTAGACAACTTAGACTGTATATGGACACATAAAGCTTTTATTTGGGTACTTGTGTTGTACATGAAATGATGGAGGCTAATACAGATTCATGATAGTTCTTTAAATTTATATCAGTGACATCGGTGTGCTTTAATTTGATATATGCTGTGTGTGCCAGTATTCCTGGCCTCATGCTGGACAGTGTGCTGCATTTGGATTTATTTCCTGTGGGATTTCTGCCCCAGAAGGAAGTGAGGTTATAGTGGTTATAGCAGTTGTGGCTTATTGGATCAGTCAGGAAAGGTATTTTAGCTGCTGGCTAGCAGCTTTAATTTGGGGTTTAGTTTGATATACATAGTACAGGGATACACATCTGTTCATCAGGATGAGCCTACATACATCATCTTCTCAAGTTCACACGTTTTACAGATGTAAAGTTGACGTAGCGTCGGTCTAAATGGAGACAGTTGAGCGTTACATTGGAATTAGGTTGCTAGGAAACAGCTTGGGTCTAAGTTTACTTTGCTAGAATTGACACTGGCACATACAGTTTACTTTTTACTTTGTACCTAAGACCATCACTGGCCTCACTTGCACTTTGTCAGTGGGTTTCACGTGGCCACAATAGGCGCAGCTCCTCCTCATTTGTCAGTCACTGGGAATGGAGGAGGAGTCATTGATTGACAAACAGCTCCAAAAGTAGCAGAAATGCAAAATTACAAGGATATGGTTGTAATCCAAAATTATGGTTGTAATAGGACCAAAACAAACGGAGCAAATTCTTTAAATCAAGTCCAAAAATGAAATGGACCCAGTGAAATGAAATTAATTGTCCACTGGATCCAGTAAAAAATTTTTTACAAAGGAAATAAAGCTTTGCACACACATCATGTAGGTCCAGCTGGTTTATGTTAACCTTGATGCTTTACATAAAGTGAATAACTGGATAATCTAATGCACATTGTACTGCGCTGATTTTGTACTTAAAACTGCACAGCAGTCATTTACTGACATCTGCTGAGCCACATCTGACAGCATTTCTTTTTTCTGGCCATTTTTAGTGGCCTGATTAATCTAAGAAAATAACCTTATCCATTCATTAAATTGCCTTTAGTGTGTGAAATGACAAATCTACTTCTTCCCCTGTTAGTGTGAATAATAGGACAGTGTGTTATTTCCATCTGTTGTTAGTACCTGCAACCTCTGTGGTCAGTTTTGATGGCATCTTTACTATAATTTACTGTTTAGTTCTGTGAGCTGCTCATTAAATAACATACTAAGTTTAGACAGGAGTTATCTTCAGCTTTCACATCTTTCTCCTCTAGATGCAGCAAAAGCTGCTCACCAGTCAGCCACCGTGGGACTGGTGGTGGAAACCCCCCCACACCCAGCTCTGGGCAATATTGTTGGTCCAGCAGCAGGAGTGCTGTCCAGTGTGCCACCTCCTTACCAGCCAGTCAGTGTGCGACACCTGGACTCACAGTCCAGTTCAGATGAGCCCCAGGATTACCTGTGGCTTGCCAACTGTGAGAGCAAGAAGCCTGAACCCAACAGGTGAGACTGTGTCAGAGTATACTTCTTTTGTAGGTTCAAGTCTCCATATTCACTATGTTGGAGTGCAACGTGGTGATATAAGCTTTTCTCTGTATGGTTTCCAAACCATTTATTCTTTTTGTATCCTTTCAATTGTACTGCCACTCTTGTCCTTGTCTCTGCTGTATGCTGTGTGTAGCTCAATGGAGCATCACTCTCTCTTGGAGGGGGACCAGGAGTATTTGCTCCTGGAGGAATGTGAGAGCAAGACTGTTCCTCCACAGGCTAGCCTGTGAGTGGCCAGCCATCCAGCTGGAAGTGCCTGCTTGTGTGGAGTGTTGCACATGTATAGAAGACAGACCCACAAACACTTGTAAATGTTGTAAATGTAAATGATGCTTATTGAATCTGGATTTGATTTGTTTAGCAAATGGCTGTCCTTCTAAACAGGAAAAAAAAACTTTTGTTTTGCCTAACACTGTAATAATTGTGTTATTGCATGCATGTTTAGCAATTGCATAACAGTTACAGAGAACCTTAGTCTCCTACTTTATCCACAAAGAGATGCTAATGTGGCAAGAGTTGCCAAAGATTACTGATATCTCTGGATGTAATTTAGTTACTAACTATGGTTTCCGTACACTGGTATGATGGCTTACTGTGAATGTGTGGATTTCTTAGCTTCTGTAAATCAACACATTTTATTTTGGGTATTAATTATCTGGTGTTCATGTGTATTGTGTTATTAGAGCCCTTGCTGAGTGCTCCAAGTCTACCTCTTCAGAGACAGACCTGAATGACAACCTCCCGTCTCACCGCACGCCTACATCCTTCGCTTCCTCAGCTAAACACACCTCACACAATGGATTCTTCCCACAGCACCCGACTCCTGCGTCCGCCCCTTCCATCTATGACTCGCCTCCATCACGTGGTGCCTCACTCTCAACTGACAGTGGCCTTTATCACCTTCCTCGCAGCTACTCCCAGGACACTGTGCTGCTCCCCAAGTCAGCCTCCTCCCCTCCGGCTCATCCAGACAGCGGGGATGCCTCTGACCTTTATGTCTTCAACACGCCGACACGGAAGCCCTCAATGGAGACACAGATGCGCAACCTTTCTATCAGTTATGATATCCCGCCCACACCCGGTGCAAACTGTACCTACCAAGTGCCCCGCACAGTATCAACGACAGGGGTAGGAGGCTCTGAAAGTGGGGGAGATGTAGTGCCCCCTCCCAGACCACCCAAGCCTTCGCTCAGTTCCACCTCAGGACTCCCACCGCCTCCTGCTGAGCGCTCACCTACAGACACCTATAGTGTGCCTCGATCAGCCTCAGAGACAGATGGAAACTACTGTGTGCCTACTAGTGCTGGGAGTAAGGCTTTACGCAGCAACACTATTGGCACTGTGGACTGTTCACGCCTCCGCAAAGGTTTGTTTTCTAGAGGTTTATTTTTCTTGTGGTACCCTTTTCACTTTATTTTCATGGATGCTTCCTTTCAGCTGCAATACTTATTCTCACCTTCACTCTTCTGATAGTAGGGCACATAGATATGGTGGTCAAAATATTGTGTTAGTCAGGCCTTATGAAGATGGATGGTACCAAAATCTAGCAAAAGCACATAAAAATGTTCTGAGTTTCCTTTTTTAATAACAGTTCTTTAATCCACGGCCAACATTCTTTTTACAAAGGCTTAAAATAGACTGCAAAGAGAAGACAAACTTATGGTGTAAGCATGGACAAAACATAATCTATTATTCTTCTTACTCCTCCCTCTTGTGGTGACACTTGTCATTGCAGATGTTTTAAATGGGTCTTTGATAAAACTCATTTAGCAGCCTTCTCAGTGGTATCCTGTCAAACAAGCAATCATTCTAAAAATAGTGAAATATAACAGATTCCTCTGATAAATTTGGAGCTTTTGTGAATATTTGTCCCTACATTAGATTTGGGATAAAGATTTTTCTCTGCTGGGTGATGGGCCCAGATTAGCATCGGTCTAAGGAGGGCTTTTCCCTGCTGGCCTGGAGCCTCTACTGTGAGATGTCATCGGGACAGACTGGTGCAATAAGGTTGCAGCAAACTCAAGCCACTCGGGAGACTTGCATGATAGCCACAGGGAGAGTGATGGAGAGCCAGACCAGACAACCAACTGACACCTTGGTCTCATGTCTCATTGTAACGTGCCCCCCCCTCTTAGTCTTTGCCAGCTGAGACTCTCATTTGTCTTTAAAGCTTTTTCTCGCACTGTTGTGGTTCTTGTGGTTATAAGTGAAATGCATTAGCAACTGCATGAGTACCTAATGACAAAACAAAAAACAGCAATTATATGCTACACAGTAGAGTGCCGACATGCTGCTTATGTCTCACTGAATAACTAAAATCTGCAAAGTCATGAAAGCACTTACATTTGTCCTTTATTGTGTATTTTGTGTATTTTAAGTGAAGGCTAAAACTATGTAAAGTGCACATCATTTACTGATCACTGTATTAAATAGTAGTTTAAAAAGTATATTGCAATCACCTTGTTTTTTTCAGACTTTGGATCCCAGGACTGCTATGACATTCCTAGATCATTCCCTTCTGACAAAAGCTGCTCGTTTGACTTCAATGAAAGCTTCAACACCTATTTTGTAAGTGTTTCAAGTGCAACTGGTGGATAATAATTATGTCAAAAACATTCAAGAAGTGGCTTTGGGGAAAGGTTTATGTCCTTTTGCCTTGTCACCCTCAGAAAAGCAAAGGAATGATGCCAGTGGGTAGCCATTCTACAGAAGAGGTTGACCAAAACTACGTGCCTATGAGCGCCAACTCGCCATCACATCATCACTCAGGCAGTTTGCCAGAGCCAATGCATGAAACCAACTATGTGCCCATGACCCCAAGTACTATGGAGTTCTCCTCCCTGGGAAAACAGGTTCCTCCACCAGCCCACATGGGATTTCGCTCAAGTCCGAAAACCCCTCCCCGCAGGCCATTGCTCAGTGACTGCCAGCCCCCGCCTGTGGACCGAAATCTCAAACCTGATCGCAAAGGTGAGGGGACTGTAGGTGTGCATGCATGCGTAGCTGCGGCTTCATAAGTAGTGTGTGTTTGTCAAGTTCTTGCTTCAGAGTTGGTATGTGAGTTTATTGCTGCTCTGAACTGAATTTAGAATGCTCAGTGTTCACTAATGCACCAACTGAACGCGCTTTGTCTCACACTCTGCTGCTATTCCCACAGCGGCTGGCTCATGGTCATAAAGCCATCTGTACAAAATTTCGTTCTCAAAGCAGTGTCATTTTTCATCTTGCTTTAGTTGTTGTCATTATTAATGTGGAAAAATGTTTCTCTCATTTTGTCTCTCTTTGTCTGTCTGGTGTATTAAATACCACTGTCTTCCTCTGTGCCTGTCCTTATTTCACCTCTTGATGAATTAGTTTACTGCCTCTACATCTTCTTACATCCAACACAGTTAGCTCCTTGTCACAAGCATGTTTGCCTTGAGCTCCTGTGAGGCTCTATTGGCCATTTTGGAGGGGTCTGCTCCCTGTGCAATGGAGTGACTGAGGCCTTAATTGGTCACCTCTATCCCCTTTGTTCCTATCATCTGAATGGAGCCTTTTGATTAGAAACCTTATAGCAAGAAGATTTAAAATCTGGGCAGACTGAAAGACTGAGTAATGGGTACAAAGAGAGAGAGAGTGGGCTGAAGAATGATGGGAAATCATCACAGAAGCACACCAAAAGCCAGGGCTGTTACTGTCACTGTAGAAAATAGAGCATTTTTATGGAGTTTTACTTTTCCCGATTGGGAATTCTCCCTTTCATGTGACCTTTGAGTCAGTCAGCTCCAAGTTTGGCTTGGGTCATTGCTGAACTGCCATGACTGAAAAATTATTAAAAAAACAAAAAACAAAACGATTTTCATTTCTCCAAATCACGTGGCTGCTGTTCAGGCAACCACTTTTAAGGCATTACTATTTCTCACACACACAGGACAAAAGAATAAATCATAATCTCCATCCCTCATAAAACCTGGATTTACACTTTTGAATACTTCAGGCACCGGAGAAATGGTAAATAGTTTGTAGTTAGGTTTGAGTGTTGTATTATTGTTTATGCCCGAATCTTTTTGCTTTTTTAAATCTCTCAATTCCTTTTAATTCAACAATTTTGCAAAAGATATGATTGTTTAAAAAACAAACAAACAAAAAACAGCTGTTGCTCCATAACCCCAAATACGTTACTTTACTCATGTTGTCCACTAACCAAAAATTTCCCTTTTTTGTTCACTTTTAATTTTAGTCTTTATCCAGTCCTCCATCCCACTCCTCCTGGCAGAAAATTTACTCTGCTTGGATCACAGGTTTAAATTATTTGGATCTGCATGTGCTTTTTTTATTTTGTTTTTGTTTTTTTTTTATTTATTAGAGGTGGCGCATAGACCAGTGTAAAACCACTGTGAATATAGAATGTAAACTTAAATCTTTTGGCTAATGTCCTTGAATAGTATGATATCGAAATTTCAGCATGAGTTATGTCATTATTCGGGAGCATCATTATATGGTAATTGTTCTTTGGACCTTTTTAAGGTGGATAACATGGGTGAATTGATTATTATGCATAGGTAGGATGTTGCATCACCTTTAAATTTTCCTGTGATGTTTTTCATTTCTCTATTTAAAATGAGCCAGCCAGCTCTTCTGTTTCCTAGACTAATCTGAATCTCTGCAAGCTCTTTTCATCTTCTGTGCACTTTTCTTTCTGCTTTGGATGTCTGAGCCGTATGTTGCAAAGACTTTGACATATGTGTTCAAAAGCCATCATCATCTTATTTACACTATATTTGGATCCATTAAAATTAATTATCTTCATCTGAAATCACGGCACATTTAGTTTTTGCTTCTGACGGCACTGCAGAAGAATGTTGTGATCAGTGTGTAAAAGGAGCAGTGTGTCTCGTCTGCAAGTTTCTGTGTTCTGCAGATTGGTATGAGCTCTTCACAACATGACATGATTTCTCAGTGTTCTCTCAGCGCCTATACACAGCTCATCGTGCATGCACAGCTGTGATGTCAGTCTTTGTGTGGGAAGCCGTGGTGCATGGAGTGAGGTGCATGTTGGGCAGTATGGGTCTGCTGTTGTCATGACAATCATCCTCTTTAACTGTGCTGTGCGAAAAGGTGGTTGGGTGTACGTGAGGTTGTAGTTTTGCTCTTCAGCAAAGTATCTCCACTTTTGCTTTGCATGGCAGAGCAGTTGTGACAGTAGGGCTTAACTGTTGTGATCACCAAAAAATTTTATATAATCAGCAAAGTCTTCTTTCACCAATCAGGTCACAGTCCTAAAATAATAAGAGCAAAAGGTGTCGGTTTAGAGCGAACAGACTCTCAAACCGTAGGTGAATTCCCAAGGGGACGACGCAAGGGTAGGTACACCACAGTGAACTGCTGTGCATCTGAATACTTTTCATTCTTTGACCTTTCTACACTCTACTTCATCTTGATTCTCTGCATGCTGTAAGTAGTGTACTATGTGATTTCTTGTTTTTCAGGGATGTGTGTTCTAAAAATATAAAGAGGTGTTGCATTAATCCAATCTAATCATTTTAAATCCCAGCAGGGGATGGATGAGTGTGGACCTCATGCATGGTGGATTGCACTTGTGAGATCTTTGAAGCTCATTAAGAGTTGTAACATGCCTTTCAAAAAAAAAAAAAAAAAAAAAAAAAAAAAATT
>VUQI01000745.1:0-18402 GCA_015106735.1 Paratilapia polleni | reverse complement strand
AAAATTTGAGGGGGGGGGGGGGGGGGGGGGGGGGGGTGAGGGGGGAGGGGGGGGGGGGGGGGGGGGGGGGGGGGGGGGGGGGGGGGAATCATCCCACCATCCAGTGGTTTTGTTTTTTGTTTTGTTTTTTGTTTTTTTTGTTTTATTTTCATATCAAGTAGGAAAAAATAATCAGAGCCTGCAATAATCTACGTCATAGGTTAGGCACTAATTTTAAAGTGCAAAAAACAAAGTCAAGTCAGTTTGAAACAGGGACATCTAGTAAAACATAAAGCCTAAAATATAGCTTACTTGCTGCTCCTGGACCTAGACAATGAGCAGTTAAAACAGGACCAGGTTTTTCTCTTGCAGAAACTCTTCTCGTTCCCCTTGGTATCAGTCTGCTAAGATGGTGATGGTGATGGCAATGGTGTTTGAGTCCTCATGGCACCGTGCAATGCTTTCTTGTATCATGTGTTTGAGGGGCGTGGTGGGAGAGACTGTAGGCTGAGATTCGTCACACAGCGTAGTGGTTGCTTTTTTCAACGGTGTGACAAGTTTTACGATGTCATTGCTGTCTACGATGTCGGCTTTCACAATCCTCTCGCTCACCTACATGTGCCACCAACACCGCCATTTTTGCTTTCCTGCAGGAGCACAGAGGATGATGGGTGTGCATGGGACAATGGTCTCTGTAGTTCTCACTTCCTTTCACTTTGCTCCACTGTGGCTGAAACAAAACTACAGTTTTTGCTCAGAAGACCCATTGTTTGACATTGTCACAGGTCACAACAGTATTGTGACACTTTTGTTATTGCAATATTGTGAAACTCATGATATCGTTACGTCCCCACTGATCAGAGAGCAATGTATAGCCTGTCACGTGTCATAGAAAAGGCAAGATTTTAAAACTTAGACTACATGTTGTACCAATAATGGCTCACAGTTTGTCAACAAGGAAAACAGGACCAGGAGTGTCAACAGAGGCAACATTTGAAGCATCAAGCAGCAAGTTGCAGACATTATGCCGACACAAACGACCTAGCACGCTTGGGTTTCAGAATTGCAGAATCAGTGGTCTTCCACAATAGAAAACATTTCAGTATTTCCTTTCCTTGTGCTGTGGATTACAACTGGGGAGAAGCACAATCATACAAACTACATAAAAATGCAGTCTGCTCTGACTGCTTACAGTGCAGAGCAGCATCTCTGCATGTAGAAAGTCGATTGACTCTTGTGATAAATAAATTGGCCGTAAGTGCTCCACATGCAGCAAGGAGGGGTAATTAAGCTGAATTGATGGGGCTTTTGTTTTGGTTTAGTGTCAGAGTTAAATGAAGGGCAGCAATTCTCTGAACTCAGTTCCTCTGCTCTGAAATCGCTCACAGATCTGCTGCAAATTACCTCCTCTCTACCACGCCAGTGGGATTGAGACTGCAAATCCTGCTTTGAACTGAGCTGATGGTTCTTTATCGATTTCACAGCATGTGTGTTTTGCTTGTGAAAAAAGACATTATGCTGCGAGTGTGGTTGTGTGTGTGCATGTCTTAGTTGCTTACCATCCTCTGAGACTGGCAAGCAAATGCGAACAGAAGTGACGTCTTTCCCTTTTGTAGGAGATGCGGTACATCCACCAAATCTAATTTGGCATTTGTTTTGGGATAAACAGACATCTGTGTTTAACATCTGTTCAGAAGCTCTCTCACTTTCACTTTAATCACACTCAGCACTCTGTTTTTGTGTCTTTGCTTTCTGTTATCACTGTCCCATTCTTTCTCTTTCACCTCTGCACCTTCCGTTCCTCTTTCTCTGCCTCTTTCCTGCTTTTCTCAGAATGACAGCGTGGTGGAGAGTAATGAGGAGGATCCCCCAGAGAGCCTGAACACGCTGCTGACCGACATCTCTCTGGTGAGCTTGGCAGACAGGCAGGCATAGCCCCTGCTTTAGCCTGATAAAGATGGATACTACACAAGGGAGTAGTGAGCAGGGTTGGGAGAAAAAGATGTGTGTTTGTGTGTGGAGAGTGGATAGAGATGCTTTGGACATGGTGACCTGCAGGGCTTGTATTTTACACTGATAACAACTGTTTGCACTAAATGAGAACAAAAAGAAACAGAAGTAGAGCTTTGTAAGGGTAAGAGTCTATGCACTCTTTGTCCTTTTTTTTAATAATGAAGAAAGAAGAGATTAGACTGAGCGCTTTGTGCCATTTGTCCACTTCGCGCCCTACCTGAACTAACCTTGTTGTTGCACTATTGTGTTAAAAAAGATACCATGGCAACACTCAGTTTCCAAAGTTAGACATATCAGGGGACTCATTTGTTTATTGTGTGCAGCAGGATACAAGAGTGGGGTTAAGGAGAAAGCTTTTAGTCTGCTGTCATCCAAGGCTACCTGCTGCTCAAATCATACCTTACTTTTGTTTTGTTAAACCATGTTTTACACTCATTTTGTGTCTCACTCCATACACTGGCAAAGCACTTATGTCACACAGTGTTGTTCTTTCCACTGTTCAGTTTTTGTTTGAGCACTTTTACCTGGAAACACAGGATACCAGCGGCATCAAACCATCAAGCAGCAACGTGTTCAACGACTTCAGTTCAACAATAATTGGTACTGAAGCTGGTGGAGTGGTTAATCGTGTATCTAATATGTGAATGCAAGAGAGTGAGTGAAAAAATTGTGAGAATCATGAGGAAACTGGGACCTATTATGTTCATTCCCACTCAGTTTTTTTGATTTTTTATTCATGGACTCCACTAAAAGTAATTAAACAAAAGTCCATCTACTGTCTGAAACAAAGTATGTAGCTCCTGCCCCTTTAAGGCCACCCTCCCTTTAAACGCACCTTTTTCTGATTGGCTGCCCCTCACCTGGCTTCTGCAAACAGGACACAGTGCTTGTGAGCACCACTTCCTCCTCCTGCCAGAGTGGAGGATTCAAAAACAATCTGTAAAACTACTAAAAAAAAAACATTTTCTCATTCTCACACTAAAATTCATACTTTGAGGTACACACTTGTTGTGTGAACTCTAATACATTGGAACTCTAATACATTGGAATGAAGGATACCCCAGTAAAATTACAGTCGCTTAGAAATGAGCGTACTGTTCCTGTTAACTGCTTTTAAATGATAAAAGCAGCTTGCAAAAGTGAGGAGAATTATAACAGTTTGGCAGCACTGCATATGCTCATTATCATCACTGAAACTGTATTCACAAGCCATTCAAAAACCACATCAGGGAGAAAACACTAGAAACTTAGCTTTTAGGATTGAAGCATGCAGTCTCAGGGCACAGAGTTTACTTATACATATGCTGACCTCATTGTTTGAAACTGGCCATGTTTTAAATGTGAAAGAATATATATGAAAGGATAGTAGGTCCCCTTTAAAACATTACTTTTTAATATACCTTCTCTGAATACATGTTACATATTAGGGGGTGTAGTAACCTTGTAAGCACAGTTTGTGAGTGGTAAAATCTAAATTTGACAATGAAACAAGGAAGGGTAGACAGGCCAAAACACTATAATCCAATAAATATTTCAGCAGTATGCAAGACACTGTGCAGGAGTTACTTATAGCTGGTTTAACGAAGCATTGTTCTTTGATGCACCTTCCAATCATTCATATGTGCAGAGAATTTTTTCAGCATATAGATAAAGAAAGTCCATTCCTATTCACCTCCACTATATTGAGCTGGGAGGTGCAATCTCAAACCACTGACAATTAAAATAAAATTATATATGGCTATACTATAAATTTCATTTTTTTTTAAATATGGGTGGACTGACCCAGCATGTTATGTACTTAGACAGAAACAGATCGTCTAAAATCTTGTAAATGTTGCCAAATCATCTAAGAAACTAATTTAAAATACTGGAGCTGGACTCATTTGACAGTGTCACTAGATCAATTTCATTGCACCCTCAGGTATTTACTGATTGCAGACAAAATTTGAACCTTTCCAGAGGCAGAACTGATCTGATTTGCTACAAAGTTTCAGCTCCATCAGTCATACGGTTACATATTTAATCGCAGCACGTTATGCTACAATATTTTGTTACACCCCTAATCAATGATGATGAATATATCCTCTCACTTCAGGATGATGTTCAGTCCACCACAGCCGAGTCCCCTCCCTCCTTCAAGCCTCCGCCCCCACCAGGGGTGCAGAGGCACCCAAGTAGAAGAGATCTGCTCAACAAGTGCCCCTCTTCCGAATCCTCCCACTCAGGCTTGTACTTTACAGCCCCAGCCTCTCACAACCACGGCAACGAGCCAGGACACGCTCCTGCCTCACCCTCGTTACACCACAAACGAGAGCGCCAGAGGGACCCGTCTCAAGAATACGCTGCTATCAGAAAGAGAGAGCCCTCAGCACTGGCCAAGAAACAGAAAATAACATCCACTCAGTTGTCCACAGTCACTCAGCACAACATTGGCCCTTTCCCCAGGGTACAGTCTCCCAGCAGAGGCACTAAACCCGCTGCCCCATCCCCTTCACCTCCACCTCCTCCTCCACTCCCTGCTCCTCCTCCACCCCCTACTCTGCCTCTTAAGCCAGGATCCAAGTCCAAATCATCCCCTACTTCCTCTCCTGGCTCTAAACAGCAGTTTGTTACAGTGGAGGTTCACAGGCCCAACGCAGAACCTGATGTCAATGAGGTGCGGCCGCTCCCACAAGCTCGAGGTACAAATTTAGAGCTACAGATGTAACATCACATATGCTGTATAGAAAAGATGGACATAGCCACAGCCACATTGGTTAATGAAGTTCCATTGTAAAGTCTCAAGCTGAGCGTTTTTGCTGCTGCCATCTTGATGTTTGAAACTGGACATGATGAGCAAGAGGTGGATCTGGCTGAGAAACCACTGCACGCTCATAGATCGGGGCTTTTTCAATCACACAGTAAAGCATACTCTGCTTTATCCTCCTTTTTCACTGTGATGTGGACCTTTTTTTTCAACAATATCTTTATTAATATTTTAAAAAGATTAATATCAACAATAAACCAGAAAGAAATCACGAAACCAAAAAGAAAAAAATCAGGAACTGTTCCTCTTACTAATATATGGTAATCCATATCCAAACATTTTTTATTTCTTTTTTAGAAAAAAGTTAAAGTTTAAGAAAAAAAAAATTATGTTTTTGTCCAGTCAAAACGTATAACAAACCAAACACTGTACAAGAATAAATCATTCAGACTGACTTTTTGTTAGATCCAAATATTTGACAAAAATTAAAAAGGAAAGGGTATGGGGATAATAATTTACAAAAATGAACATCATATAGTATTCAATATGATTTCAAACTAGTGACTGAGACCATATCCTCATCAGGAAAGTGTTTACGGAGGTCAAAGAGCAAGGGATCTGAGCAGCATTTTCCCATAGACTTCTACACAGCCAGAGGTCTTTTTTGCAACCTCAGGAGTCGCCCCTTCTGGCCATTAAAAAGAATGCAGGTTTAAAGCATCTCTCATGTCTTCACTTTTCAGACCTGAAAACTATGTCCATCTTTTACATACAGTCTATGATCCAAACCCTGAAATATACCAGGGATGAAGGTCTTTTGAAAAAAAATGTTTCATACATGTGCTTGCAACTATTATTTTTAATTAATCTGTAAATCACTCAATTTAATTGATTGGGTATTTATTCTACAAAATATTCCAAATAGTGAAAAATTAAATCCAGGCATGTTCATCATGTTGTATACAGAAGTAAAGCAGCACTACTTGTTATTGCTATGTAAAACAATTAATCTGTTGTATTACATGCAGCTAATAATTTAAGCACTAAAGACAAACACAAATTAAAAGGTTGTACCTTGCATTTAATGATGATATTTAATATCTTGGGATTTCCTAACCCTGTGTGGTCTAAGCCATCAGATATGACAATGTGTACAGTATATTATATATCTCTGCCATGCTTAATGCTAGAGGCTTATGTTTATTTTTTGCCTATGAGAGGTCCGATGCATCATTCACATGGGGGTTTGGTGCAGTTGTAATCCTTTCAGGAGCTGTTTTTTTCTTTAGTCTTTAGGCCTTATGCATTATGAAGATGAGATTAAAACTACTGTTACATAAAGAAAGAAATAATAAGCAAAGTGGCTTAGACCTCATAGGGTTAATTTTGAGTTTATACTTGTGAATTAACAGAACCGAAACAATTGTATTCTGTAAAATATGTTCAAAATATACCAAAGATGTCACAACATTATGGACAATAACTTGTCTTCTTCAGTGAATTCTTTCAGGTTATCAGGATTGCCAGTGTGATCCAGTTGAGCAAGTTATTTTAAAAGCACTGAAACTAAGAACTAAGCTTTGAATATAAAAATGACTATTAAACATACTGAAGTGTGAGTACATTCACTGATACTGTCCAGATTCTGAAGGGATATGAGGGTGAAAATATTTTGTGTATAATCTTTCTAAATATGTATTTACTTGGACTTAATGAGCTTAAATGAGCAAATACCCTGAAGATCGTAAATGACACACATCGTATGCAAACATCACTAGTCTAAATAAGCTTTTAATTTAGCATAAAATCAGATCTTTTTCCAAAAGATATCAAAAAATCAAAAAGTTTGTTTGTTTTATAACATCTTCATCTTAAGAAGTTTCCTTCTTTTGTTACAATATTCCACTTTAGTAAGATCTATATAATCTCTCTCTCTCTCTCTCTCTCTCTCTCTCTCTAGATATATATATACACACCACTTGAATGATAATGATTTAAAGGTCAAAAAAAATGTATGCTATGTTCAGATTCCCTGACTTAATGTGTGCCTGCTTCCCCTCAGGTGGCACCCTGTCTCAGCTGTCAGACAGTGGCCAAACCCTCAGTGAGGACAGCGGGGTGGACATAGCTGAGTCAGGACACGTCAGCAAAGACAGTAGCTCCCATTCCTCACGCACACGTCTCCCCCGAAACACCCAGGAGGGGGGTGGGGGGGACAACCCCTCCAAACCGGTGAGGGGGGGTGATTCAGAACAGCTGAGAGCTAAACATGCACGGATGAGTGATTTAACGCTTAAACTTCAGAAAATTAGATGTGTTTAATTAATTTAGCAGCGAGTACTGCTGTATTTCTGTTTTTGTGAGGACCAATGACATTCATAAAAATGACATTCACAAGGCGTTTTCACACTTGCACTTTGGAGAATTTCGAAGGATGGGTTGGGATCATTTCCACCGCACTCCTTTCTAACATGTAGCAACTTCAGACGCATTCTTAGTACTGCAAAATACTTTGTGTGGTTTAGGCAAAGGAGAGCATGCAGGAGGCAGCACTCATGATGCCCACTAGCTAGTGGCGAATCCATCAGACTGTTAGCTGCACTATTCACACATCAGTGTAAAATGTTATCACAACTACTTTGTCCTGGTTAAAGTTCGGCTAATGTCCAATACCAATGCATGAGATATTCTCATTTTCACATGCACATCTGTTGGGTAAGTCCCAGAAAAGTCCAGTGCATGTGTGAAAACAGCTTTACAGAATGGAGACATTTTAGAAATTTAAGGAAGTAATTGGACATTATTGGATGTTTTTGAATGACAGCAGTTTTGGAAATGTAAGACCTTTTTCAAAACCGTGGGTCTTTTTTGGAAGCCGTTATGAAACTAAAGCTATATCATTTGTATTTTGAACACAAGGGCACTTTTAGAAAATAAAATATTTTAGTAACCTTGTTGAAAAGTAAGGACATTTTTGTAAAATAAATATAAAAAGTGGACACATTTTCTGGCATCCTCACGTCATAAAAGGGCTCAGTTTTAGGGCAGAGGTCAGACCTGTATTCAGCTTTTAGTTAAAAACTTAAGAATTTAATATTTCTCCAAAGTCACAGTCAGAGTGGGCCCTCACAAGCATAGAAGTACAAATGTGCGTCCGTCAGTTGAAAAACAAGCCAGTTACAGGTTGATAAATCAATGCACTTAATTGCTAATCCTCCTTCAGAGTCTGTTCTTAATCCTAACCGTGATCTCTTCTCTCCTCCCTCTATTTGCTCACACAGATTGTTTCCTTTGTCTCACTCATTTGTTTATTTCTTACTCATGTCATTCATTCGGTCACATGCTCCATCATTTGTTTAATCACTGACTGCACTGTGGCCTAATGAAATTCACAAATCCCTCTCTGGTTCTTAGTGATTGATGGAAGGAGTAACAAGCAAGGATGGGAGTAGTCTGATTGTTTATGATGAAAGAGCTGATATATTCAGTATCTGAAGGGATTGTGTAGCATAAAAAGCAGCTTTTTACTACCAAGAAGCGAGACATTTACCTTCTGCTTGTTCCTGAGTGTGAGGCAAGTGGTCGCTGAAAAGAGTGGAGTTATGTGCTCATAAAATCTTGCCCTTGATAAAGTTAAGGAAGACATTTTTAAGTCTTCTCATTTTTACGTCAAACAAAAGACACCAGAAAGCAGAACTGTGGGGCAGTTAACTGAGTAAGTATATACAGTATATGGCCATTCTTGAAATGCTGAAATATGTTTTTGTGGGTCTTGTCCATGTTCTAAGATAGATGAGGATCTAATGCTGTCCTGGATAGTAGCTTTTAACAAATTTCTTTCACTGGCATCAAACAACACTGTTCTCCAGGCTATAGCAGTATTTCAGTGGTGTACGAATTTGTTTTGGTTGAAGCTTCACTAAGAATTTCTAGATTGCCAATAAATTATATAACTCCATGAATCAAGGATTCTGCTACCCTCAACACAGAGCCAGACAGAGAGCAACCAATAGTCTTTATTTTATTTACACTGTGCACACATCTGTGCAAAAACAAAAGCTGTGCACACTGCTGAAACCTAGAATGGAAATCTACCGTTTCCAACATGCCACTGCATAAAAAGGAAAAGCTGATTAGCAGATATGTAGCAGCCGTGCCGATCAACTCCACCTGCCACTGCTCGACTGAACTACTCTGCCCCATCTCTCTTCCTGCAGCTGAGCTAAAACCACACCCTACTACCACACTCCGTAATATCAGAAAGATCACTCATAGTGGCAAATTCTCAAGGAGTTAATGTAAGAGGTTACAGCAGCAGGCAGCTGTTTTCAACAAGCAAGTTCTGATAAGTCAACCAGTGGTCGCTAGGGTAAAATGTGTATTCCCTGACCAGTTGCCTAGGGGTTGCTGGAGGTTGCTGGCTGTTGCTGTGTCAAATAGGTCACAGAGAGGGTGCTGCACCAAAATCCTTGTGATTGCTTTGGTCGCTAACAGATTGTCGAGTTGCTCGTAGTTTGCGTGGAAGACGCTGACTTGTCTGTGAACACTCGCTAATTAATCACAGAGCAGCAACTTGAAAAAACCTGAAAAAGTGCAACGCAAATGGGAAACGGAGAACGTTCACCTTCAAAGTAAAAGTTGTGCCTTCCTGCCAAAACCAACAGGTTTCAAAAGGTGCAACTTTTAATTGGAAGGCAAACAGCGTCCTTTTCCGGTTTGCGTCGCACTCTTCGCAGTTTCAATACCACTTAGTGAGTAGTTGGCAAGTGTTTGCACACAAGTAGGCATCTTCCATGCAAACTACAAGCAACCCTGACAATCTACTAGCAACCAAAGAAATCCCAAGGAGGTTTTCGGTGCAGTGACCAATTTCACCTAGTGACAGCAAGCAACCTCTAACAACCACTCACCAACCGGTTGAAGAATACACATTTTTCCCTAGCGACCAGTGGTTACCAGGGAGTTACTGACCGATTTCTAGGTGTGTGTGACTTGGGCTTTATCAATTGATTTCACAGCAACTGCCAGCAACCACTCGCAACTGGTTGGGGAATACTCACTTTTCACAAGCGACCGGTGGTTGCCAGGCAATCGTCAACCAGTCTCTAGGCCTGTGTGACTGGGGCATAAAGGAATGCCTATGGCATCATACAAGTCTGCATACAAGTCTGCAGTATAAGGTGAGTCTCACTTTTTATGCAGTAGTATGCTGGGACCTGGCGTGTGAGACAAAGGAGTCACAGCAGACGGAGGTCCGGGAGAAGAGTTTTTCTGTGGTATTGTGGTGAAGTAGAGTGCACTTAGCCCACTGGGCAAGCTTCAGCAGGGCGGATGGTTTAAAGGTCCGCACAGTGTGTAAATGTTTGGTGCCTGCATGAGCTGGTCTCTGCCTGTTCTGTGTACTGAGTGGAACTCACAAGTAGCTAAGACTACAGTTATAATCTTGCATGCAGGCATTCACTGCCACTCCCACAATATAAGTCCTCACACATAAATTTAACAAATGTGTGTAGAACTAAACAGGCAAGGGAACAAAGCAGCCACAACACCCGTGAGACATCCTGCTTATTGAGAGCTTTGGGTATACATGCTGTCACAGGTAACTCTGCTCTCAAAGTTGAAAATTGATTGTCAAACTTAACTCAAACCTTCTGACAGTTTGGGGGTAGAAACCAAGGGAGTAATTGAGCCTCTTATGAGCCATCACAAGGCACTCACACGCACATCTCGACTTGACTGACAGCTTCAGTTAACTGTGTTACACTAAGTTACACTGTGGCAGCAGTATAGGTTATATATTATGTTGTAAACACTTCCCTTTGAATGTACTGACTCCTATCACTGGACAACCTTGATGTAGAAGAAATCTTAAAAATAGGAGGATGCTAAACACATATAGGCTACTTGGTGTTGCTCTGTCCACTGCTGTAGGTGACTCCACTTAGCAATTGTGCCTGGGAATAGTTAAACTGAGGGAGAGGAGATGACAGGACCCAGATTGCCTTTGTCTTGGCAGCACTTGAGCTGTGAGATTGTAGCCATTTTCTTGTTTAGGTGAAGGAGTGGGTTTTTGATCGCCTTATTAACTTAACCCTTTCCTTTGAACAGCTTGTAAGAGTTGTTGTAGTTTTTTTTAGTTCTTGGCAGAAAGAGTAGCTTGTTAAACCTGTTTTCTTCCTGATTCAACCTCCCTGTCTCTTGTTTTTTTTTTTTTTTTTAATTTTCTCTTGACACTTCCCCACATCCCCTGGACTTTCTGGGGAATGTAAAAAATGGGGGCTTTTCTGGGATCTGGACCTAGGACCCCTTATAACTGAAACAAAGGATCAGTTAAGAGGTTTTCAACATGTATTCACTATTCAGTAATCCAGTGATTGTTAGTACGTCCAAGAACACAGCACAAAGGAAATTTTAATAGTTAATTTTCTAAAATCACAGCTCTGCGGGGTGTCTGGTTCTGTCAGCTTACTTTTGGACATTTCTGTGCCCTACAAAAGTACTTTACTTTCCAAGCTCTACTATCCAGTACAGCAGTAAATGGTCTTAAACTGATTCCAGGGATAAATGTAAATGCAGCAGTGAAGGTGCAAACTGCAGATTCTTTAGTTATACTGTATGTTCTGCATCTTAACCACTACACTGAATGCCTTTAATTCCCACCAATCTTAGAACCTCAACATAAATCCTCAAAAACATGTTTCAGATGAATTTACAGTGAAAAGAAATGCCTAAATCACCAGGGTGTAATATGTTAACTGATAGAGTCACTGAGAAGACTTATGCTCATTTCTGCTCAGAGAAAATAAACAAAGGCAGATAAATACAGTACAAACTATGCAGAGTGCCACAAATAGGAGGCAGATAAATAAGAGAGGCTGTGTAACATCATTAATATTCCTCTCATATTGTGCTCTCCCTTACTTTAGCCAGGGCTGTTGGAGCCCACCTCTACGCTAGTGAGGGTGGCAAAGACTGCCAGCACCCTGGGTATTGCCATTGAAGGCGGGGCCAACACTCGCCAGCCGCTGCCACGAATTGTCACAATACAGGTAAGTCAGGAAGAACACAAAATAATAGTTAAAGTGGAACTCTTATGCTCATTCCCAGCTCCATGCTTCACAGTTCAAAATAATCCTTATTTATCTTATACTGAGCTGTACTTACTTATACTTATAAAGAAGCCGTTTTAGCTCTTGTCTTTTTAAGCCCCCCACTCTCTCTACTGATTTCTGGCATTCGCCTGGCTTCTGCAAATGGAAAGTAGGGCTTTTTAAGCACCGTGTCCTCCTCCTGCCAGTCTAGAGATTCTGAAAAGAAACTGTAAACCTATTAAAAAAATACATTTTCCTGTTACCAAAACAAAATTCATACTTTGATGTACACACTGCTGTCACTCCAATACCTTTCCCACCTGAATGAAGGACCCATTAGTTTTTGTTTTTTTTTTGTTCCCTTTAAGCCAACTTCCTTCTGATTGGCTGGCCCTCCCAAACAGATATCTTTAACAGCCGTTGAACAGCAAAGATCTGTGAATGAGATGACCATATTAGGATATCCCCTTTTTTAATGAGCCAAAGGTAGAATCATATGTGAAACTGCTGCAACGCAATATTTTACTATTGTCTTCCTATGATTGGGCTGTGTTTATTATCCTGAATACATTTAGGATTTTCTGTCATGGTGCTATGCGCCCACCTTCCAGCTGGGATTTCGTGCCCTTTAAGGCTTTACAAGGATTCACACAGCAGCTGCATTCACACTGAGATTTCTGCTAATTTTGTCATCATTGGGGCTCTCCAGAGATGATTACAACATTAATGACCTACATGTTTAAGCCCTAACTGCCTGGAGATTTTGGTAATTACTTTTTCAGGATGAGGTAGTTGGTATACTGTGTGTGTGTGTGTGTGTGTGTGTATATGTGTGTGTGTGTGTTTATGTTAAAGGATAAAGGATAAAGGCAGAGGGCAGAATCAGCAAATTATATGGCCCTTTTTATCTAAAAGGTAGAGTTTAGGCTCATTTCAAATTTAGTTTAATGCTGTGGCTAAACAGATTTGCGGTTATATTTCTTGCAAAGACTTTTCATTTATAGCATGTCTGTTATATTTGAAAATAGCTCCTGGCTATGGAGAGTGACAGCAAAGTTTTGAAAGCTAAACACAGACAACCAGAGAGTTACAATTTTAAGATCAGAGCTGTAACCAGCTACAGACTCCAGTCTACTCTGGAGCTGTCTCTCAGCCTCCCACTCCACAGAGGTGGTGATTGAAATAAAAAAGGGTGGCTGATTGCAAAGGGAGGGATAAAAGGATTGGAAATCAGCACATTCAAAATCAAATAGCACACTGGAAGAAAGGACAGCAAGTGTGAGTAAAGGACACAAAAAAAGTGAGAGCAGTATTAAGAAGGAGGAGAAATACGGGGAGGATTTGTACAGATGAGAACCTGGAGGTTCGGTGTGGTGGGTGAATGCAGTATTTGGGTATTTGGTGGCTATGTAGGTGTTTAAAATGTCATTGTTGGGAGGGTTGCAAAACTGTGCTGGAGGGTTTCTAACATTAGTAGCGTAAATTTCGTTCTCTCCCTTTTCTTACATGAGTTCTATGTGGTTTTTCTTTTTGTGTTTTCCTCAAAAAAGGATACATCTTAGCTATTTTTATATGAGATTTCTTTCTTTTGTTATTGCATATTCCTTAATAAATGTTTCACGTTGCTTCATTCAGTAAGAGACAAGAAGACACCAGGTCCTTAATGAATAGAAAAATCTTACAGAAACTTAAAGATGTCTCTGGTATGATCAGATAGCGCTTGTTTTGCTTGAGTGGATTTTTCTCCTCCACGCATCATCAGGCGTTGTGTTGGTCCATCATGGGCTCTTGAAGTTCAGCTTATCAGGAGAGCACTTGAATTAAAGAGATAAACAGTACAAGCCCTATTTTTTTATTCATTTTTGTTTACCACAAATATTAAACTAAGCTTTTGAGAGAAATGAGCAAATGGTGTCTTATCACTTTTCAAGACAGCCTGCACTGCAGCTGTTTGTACTTTCATTCAGCTGCCGCACTGATATGCAAGCCAGCAAGCCTCCCTTCAGCCCAGGATAGGCTGTGATATGGAAGGTTTCATAAGCACAGAGAGCAAGGAAGTTAAACTTAAAAGATGAAGCCACTGAAATGGTTTGACCCCAAACCATTTCTTCTTAACCTCACAGACACTTCACCAAGAGAGTAATGAACATAAAAATGTGCCTCACTGCAATGGCTAATAGCAAAGGAAGTAGGTGCTTTTTCACAGCATGGGGAGGGCCAATGCAACCACCTGAAACAAGGTTAAAACTCATTGTATGAGAGCAGTTTAACACAATTAAAGATAATTTAAACTATTCATGCAAGTTGACTCTTTTTTTTTTAAGGACTGTGGTTCACTGAGGTGATTACCTTTAAGACAAAGCCACAAGCTATGTGATACCATTGCTAAATCCCTGAACAATAATGTTATATAGCCTCACAGTTATTTACAGACATTAATAATATGGCAGCCCTGAGGTCACTTGTAACAGAAGAGAAAGGAGAGTTTCCACATGCTGAGGTTTCAAGGTGGAAAAGAAAGCTGTGAAAAGTTTGCTCTGTCACCCGGGGAATGCTAACTCAATGTTATTAGGCCCTTGAGCAAGGCACACAACCTCAGTACTTCTCGGAGTCAGGACCTAACATCAGAATGATAAACTTGCTTTGGAAAAAAAATTGTTTTCCACTTGGCATCCACCCTCCCTGGGGGACAAATGATGGCATCACATCAAAGCAGGTACCCTGTACAACTGCACACTCTCTGCAGCATTGAAAGTAAACACTGGAGTCATAATACAGCAAACCACTGGCTTCTGTATTTCGTATCTCTCTGGGTACCAGGGCTGTCGTCTCAGGTCATTTCAATCACGGCTACAGAGGATGAAGTGGTGACAAAAACACTGCTGCTGCCTGGCTGTCCACTTGTTATCAGTCTTCATCACTGCTCATTGAAGCTACAGCTTTTTCACTGCCATCTTCACATTATGGTGACCAAGTGTTCCACTAACTCTGGGTAATTGTTGTAGCCTAAATAACCAACATGATGATGCAGTCATGGTCACAGGAAGGAAAACATAAAACTGATGTGTTTTTCTGAAGAAGAAGAAACACTATTTTCTACATGTATCCTGTTATGTTTGGATGCACTTAACATCAAAGTGCTGTAATAACATAGTTATAGTGAGGTAATAAGTCAATGATAAAAAGGTAATAATGGCGTAACCCTGTGTAATAACGAAAGGAATAACCAGATAGTAGCTTGGTATTAGCACTGGGTACATCTTAGTAATATTAGACTGACATTTACACTGACTGACCATGACAATAAATCCAGGTAAAATGAATAACAGCTCTCCCTGATTGCAGTGGCCTCCCCCAGTGGGACAATGTATTAATCCACACTACAAAAAACTGCTCCTAAATGGATTGAGGAGAGTGACAGAAAGCCCTAGGCATTGATCTGACCTGATCTGACCTCAAATCCCAATCCGATCCCAGAAGGAGTCTGATCAATGGTGGCCCCAATCTGCAACCCGAAGGACCCATGTGATCTGACAGACATATTAGGGCCAGACACCACAGGACACCCCAGAGGTCCTGTGTCCATGCACCAATGGGTTGTGAAACTTCACAATATCAGGCAGGTGGTTTTAATGTTATGGATAAAGTGTCTATGTAACAGGGTAGTAAGGGGCTAAAAACAAAAGATAACAATGAGGAAAAACAATGAGGCAAGACTATTTAGTATAGCACAGAAAAGTTTTGATAACAATATGGTAACATGGTAACAAAAAATAGATATTAGTGCAATATCTGAATTTAAAAAATGGTAATGTGATGAAATACCCTGCTGTTACCATGTTATTACCAAGCTGTAAAGCATTACCAAATGTTTTTTCTACCAGGGACAGAGGTACTCACAAGAAGGAGACAAACAGCTTTGACATTTTGTTTGTCACAATTCGGGGGAATTCTTGAACGGACCTAATAGCTGACTCCACAAAACTGTTAGCTGGTATTTATATTAAGAATGTTTTATTTTATCTTGTAGAAAAAAAAAACAGAAAGCACTGCACTGAGTTAGCAGGTACAACCAGAATATTAAACTAAATGCAAAAAAGACAACCAGAGTAATCTTAAAGTTAAAGCTACTTTCGGTTGCTCCCTTATTCCCAAGGGGTCGCCACAGCGGGTAGCACTGCATGTTTGATTTGGCAGACTTTTTACACCGGATGCCCTTCCTGACGCAGCCCCAAAGGGATTTGTGCAAACTGGGGATCTTTTGCTTGTTAGGTGACTGTAGGAAGCCAAAACCCAGACTTAGAAGCAGGAGGGAGATCAACCCCTGAAATCCACTGCATGGTTTCAAATCACATCAGGACCATTTCAGATGGAGAGTGTTTAGTCTGCACGGGATCTTTTATTTTGAAAATTGACCGGCTTCTCTATGCTGTCCCTGTGTGTGACTTCCTGCCCTCCTCACTTGCTCTGTGCAGCTTGATGTGTTTTCTGTAAAAAAAAAAAGAAAAAGAAAAAAAAATAGACCCAGAGCTATTTTGAGCAACACGGAGTGAAGAGCTGCTTCTGAAACATGCCGTGGCACATCTCGTGGAATTGCAAGCGTTGTGTAAAGTGAGTGCAGTTGTAATCCCGGGGTTAGACGACTACCTGATAAAAACAGCGGTAGAAAACACAGAATAAATACACTCGGCAGGGAGCGGGGTAATAAGGTGCAGGTGAACTCATTCAGACTCTAACAATGGTGGGGAAACGATCAAAGGATGGAAGTAAAAGCACAGAGAACCATGAAGAAATAACCTTCAAAATAAAACAGGAAGTAAACTGAATGAGGGACGATCCACGCAGCCAACAGGAAGATGAAGACAGGAGATCATAACAAAGCTCATGAAATTATCACCTTATAAAATTTTTGTTGCTGGGGCTCTCTAAGTATTAGCTGTTTACTCTTGAATAACTTTGTCAGTCAGTCAGTCAGGGACAAACATCCAGCTCCTTAGGGGGCTCTGATGCAGTTGCATCCTCTGCCTCTACTTTTACACACCTTGACAGATAGACAACAAAATTTAGTTCTGTGTCTTGTGCATGCCAAGCGTGTATTGAAGGCAACACTTTCCTGATCACAGATAAAATATGTGAGTGTTTCCAGTCAGGATAAAGCATTTCTAAAGGCATGAGCCTGCATACATTACCTGCCAAGCCTCTGCTGTGTGCTTTGAGGGCCAATATATATACATATATATATATATATATATATATACACCACTGCTGGATGCTGCTTGGTTGGTTGAGCAGGGATATGTTCAGGAACAGCATTTTTTCCTCAAGATTTTATAGCTACCATTTTAAAAACCTGCAACTCCAATAATGCCTGCCTAATTTTTGTTCATTACAACTTTGAAATGCAAACATGGAGCCACAGAAGAACAGACCAAAGACAAAGTTGAGCAGGAATTTAATGACAACTCCGTAATGAGAAAGTCTACCTTAAATTTATTTCTTTTTTAATTGTCTGATTTGAAAGTACTAATTAAAAAATACTTTCTTTTTTTTTTACATTTATGGCACAGTCTTTTGGCTTGGTACTGAAAGGATTTAATTTACTTTAGTGTAGCTGAACAACAGTTGGGGTCATCAACTCTAGGAAAATTGCTTTTTTTTAACCTCTGAGTGGTAAACTTCTTTTTTGGGAGGTTAGAAACAGAAAGATTCTTGCAGGCTGCAAAGTGAAGTCAGTTTCAAACCATTTTCACAAGCTGTATCACCAAATAAAGATGGTGGCCATAAATGGACATTTTATGACATAGCCTTGAATCTGAAGCTTTCATTTATTTCATATTTTAGATATGTAATCTCTGTACACAATCCTGATATTGTTGACTTTGAATTGCTAGTCATTATAGTAGATTTAAAGGCCAATTTCAAGATTCTGTTTCTGTTAGCGTTGCATTTTACTTTGTCGGTCTTTACTTTTTACTCCAAGTCAGGTTTAGAAATTTGCCACCAGTGCCACCTCTAGATGCACATTTTTTAGATGTTAGCTTTAGCATAAACAACACTTTCAGATTGCAAGGCCTATACAAGATTGCCAATTCTCCACTTACTGGCAAATATCATTCACAACAATATTTTCCAAGAAGAAAAAGAAGAGTATTCACAGCGCTTCAGGTCTAGAAAATTAGCTTAAAAAAATATTTAAAATATTTAAAAGTAGAATGGGAGGCAGAGCCTTCAGCTTTCAGGCCCCTCTCCTATGGAACCAGCTCCCAGTTTGGATTCGGGAGACAGACACCCTCTCTACTTTTAAGATTAGGCTTAAAACTTTCCTTTTTGATAGAGCTTATAGTTAGGGCTGGATCAGGTGACCCTGAACCATCCCTTAGTTAAGCTGCAATAGGCCTAGGCTGCTGGGGGCTTCCCATGATGCACTGAGCACTTACTCTTCCTCAAATCCTTTCACTCACCATGTGTTTATACACTATTTGCATTTAATCATTAGTTATTATTAACTCTGTCTCTCTCCTATAGGTGTGCCTTTTTGTCCTGTCTCCCTCTGCTCTCTTCTGTTTCTCCTCA
>VUQI01000744.1:0-10962 GCA_015106735.1 Paratilapia polleni | reverse complement strand
GATCCTTCTCACGATGCCTATAAAAAGAAAATTTGGTTCCTGGAGCCAGGAGGTTTTTCCCACTGAGCCTAGACCCAAGCAACCCAGCCACTTCCTTTGGCAGATCCAAATCTCGTACTGAGTCATTTAACTCTGGCTGAGTGAATAACTGGGGGACAGATGAGCTACTAGAAGATGGATCTTCAAAGTCTTCATTACTAGAATGTTGTACATCTGGAGACAAAACATCATCACACTCTTCTCTCTCATCAACTAAGCCAGTAAAAATGGGAGGTGGTATTTCATATGAATGTGGTACAGGTCTCATTGCTAATGGCAGGTTAGAGGAACTGATAGATGATTTAGTATTTTTTCCAGAAATATTGACTAAACAGAAGTAGCAGTCATCAAAGTGATTATGTGGCTCCCTCCATACCATTGAATACCAAAACCCCCAAGCTCTTTCTCTTTCCCTCAGTCCGTGCTCGGAGGTTTTCCACACACGCCCAGCAAACTGAATGAGGTGCCCATGGCTTGTCTTGGTCATCCAATTTCATATCAAAATAAGCAAAGTATGCCTTTTTCACAAAATCTACTCTGTTTTGTCGCTGTTTGGATGGAGTGAAGCATCCACAGATGTAGTAAAAAACATCTGGATCATGTTTACAATTGCCACTTGTAAGAAAAAAAATGTGATGTGACAGCAAAATGGATATTATTTTTGAAATCAGCAACCCAAAATTAGTAAAGAACAAGTGTTAGATTTTATACAGCAAATATACACACCTAGTTTTTCAGCATTCCCTGATTGTCTTGTTGTTGACTGTAGTCAAGGTTTCCTGCCAGTCTCTACTTTCCTTGTATTGTTTTCTAAGTATCCCTGTTTCCTGCCTAATAATTTTGCCACACTGACTGATGTCCTGTGTACAACCCCTGGTTCTCGTAATAGAGGTTTGGATTTTGGATTTATTTTTTTCTTATAATCTCCCTCTGGTGTCCTGGATTTGGATTCTGTCTAGGGATGTTCCTGGCAACTAATTTACTAGTTGTTTAAACGAGAGAAAAAAATTTGACTAGTCGACTAATCAAATCTCATTACAGAGAGTGTGAAAGAGAGGGGCACAGCCGTCTGCCAGTGCTGCAGCCCCAAGTAGTGGCCGGTGGAGTCGTAACATCTTTGAACTGGTAACTGCTGTTGTAAATTAATATAATAAGAAGAATGCATTTAAATGACTTGTATTTCTGGTGTCGACTAGCAAGGTCAGGAACGTTTAAACGTCTAGTTGACTAGCTGCACACACCCCTAGGTCTGTCCTCTGTGCACCGTTTAACAGCGTGGCCAGGTCAGAAAACTTAAGTAAAGCAAGATATGTAATGTAAATAACAGCAAAACAAAAGAAAAGACAGGAAGCAAAAGTCACTGGAATATTGATGACTGATTAAAACAATGACGACAATTACAGAATATAGTTTTTGCAGTTTTATTTGAAAGATGTTTTCCCTTTAGGGACCCACTGATTTCTAGCTTTCTTGGACAGAATAAACCTACCAGGCTGTGTGCAGAGTGAGATTCCTGTTTGTAGCTGTCACTTTAGCCTAGCTCTGAGCAAATAATTACTTCTTTGTTTATAATGCTGTGGATGTGCTTTCAGCTCTGCAGCAGAAAACACACGCTACAACATCATAACAACACAAACATTTTTAGCATTTAGGAGTGCAGCGACTGTAAAGCAGCAATAAAACAGTTCATATTTATATTTGTGTTTAAAACTCATAGCTGACTTTTCTTTCTTGTCAGCTATAGATAGTTTAGTGTCCTCAAGAATTACAGAAATGGGAAGTCTTAAATGACACTCATTAAAGTTGGTTCTGGTCCTTGGTGTCAGTGTGTGTCACAGGTTAAAAGCTTGGATGCCCCCTTCTGCCAGATTGCAATAAGTGTTCATGATGTTTTGCATGGTCTGGTAAAGTTCAGTTACTTTTTTTTCAATTTTATTTTAATATTCACATTGTATTCCTAATTTTCATGAGTTCCTGTTAGTGTTTGCTTGTGTCATATCTTGTGACTTTATTTTGAAAGAGTAATGTCGGCGGTGAGCAAGAACAACAGGATTAAGAGCAGGTGATTTGTGCCTTCCAAAGGCATAAAAATGTGACAGTTTCTGTTTGTTTAGCACCTGGCTGATAAGAGCACAAGGTTGGTCAGCATTTCATTTCATACTATAACATTTAGAGTAACATTATTGCACATCTTGGTATTTTTTTCTATGTGTTTAAAATTAGTGTAGAGGCTAATAAAACTACTTCATTAGACCAAATGCAGAACTGTGTGTGCTTAACAGGTTAAGCTTATTAACTTAAACTTTGGTATACAACGGTATGTTTTTCAATGATTTTCACCCTCAGTGTGCCCTTCATGTTTAGGATATCGAGGATGTTTATTTTAATGTGTAAAGTGTCATGTAAAGCTAATGATTCCTCACTATAAATTAGTGTTATTGAGTTAATAACTAAAATTGTGTTAAAGTGGGATTCCTTAAAAAGTCATTCCCTATAAAGGAATCTAGGCTTCAGTGCTGTTTGGTCAGGATGTTAATATTTGTTGGATGGAAATATTTTGCTTTTGTTTTCCTTCTCAGTTCTTACAGCATGCTGAGAGTGTGATAACAGCATGTTAATGGAGCCACAGCACCAAATATTTTGTGAACCCCCATTTGAAGAGTTAGACCACCATTCGTCTTCAATAAGGTACTGTATGACATTCCTACTGTTTTCCTGGATTATGTTCAATGGCAATGTATTTTTATTTTCACCGCTCAACTATACCAAACCTTCTGTGCACAGACATTGTAGAAAGGAAGATTTTTTTTCTTTAAAAACTAAGGTTATTGAAATGTCATGGTTATGGTAAATAAACTAGGTTGAGCTCTTGTTAAGGTTAGACAAGGCAAAGATGGTATTTATGGTTAGCAAAAAGCAGATTTCGAATTCACCCACTTACCTTTCCTAGCACTAAACTTTGACACTGAACGGAAAAAATGCAGAACAGCCAAATAAGGGTTTATTTCCTTGCATGTTGAGCTGGAACAAAAGGTAATCCAGAGATTCGTGTTGCCTTAAAATGCTTTATTAATAATATTTATACACTGGTGTATGAAGACTATTAATAGTCTTTATACACCACTGGCTTGTATAAATAGTGGCATTCCAACTCTCAGTGTGAAGCTGTCAGTTTTTAGCATGTTTTAGATTCAGTCTTTCCACCACTTAAACTTGACAGGTAGGAAAAGCACATTTACATTTATTTTCCTTGATTGGCTGAGAAATGAGGAAAAACTAACTTTCTCTTGCACAGGTTACTTGATAGTGTTAAGGCTCATCAGTGTTAATTGGCATGGATCTATTAATAAATGAGAAGGGAAAAGGTGGCTGAGAAGACACTTTGTCAGATCTGCAGCTAGTGGAAGCTATGGCATTGGGTTTGACGGGACTATAATAGAAGTATTTTACATCTTCTACAAGTGTCAGGAAGTTCCTTCACACTTTTGCTTTTATTCATTTTAATGCAGTTTCTGAATCTAATTCTTTACAATCGGCAGCAGCCTGTGTGAGTCACTGTGTGTATTTTTGTGTTGTGTCATTAAACTGAAGGAGACACTGTGGTGTAGAATGACAATGAAGCTTTTGTGTGTGTGTGTGTTTTTTGTGCAAATTTGCCTGGTTCACATGTAAATGTGTAGCATTATGTGTCAGTTTGTGTTGTTGTCTTTGATGTGGCTGTATTTTAATGTGTATGACAGCAGGTCTGAGGCCATAAAGCAGCAATAAACCCAAACCTGAAATCATCAAGGAGACTTCATGCTGGGACTGAGAGACGTGGAGACAGTAAAAGCAGAAGGAGAGTTTAAAATCACCAACACTGGGACGACAGGAGCTCAGGTATTGTGTCCTGATGTCTGGAACACTATTGTACTTCTGTGCATCCCTAAAGAGTGGCCAGGATTTTAGAATCACACGAGAGACTATCATACATATCTGGAATGTTCAGGTGTCCACATACTTTTGTCTATGAAGTTTATCTTCAGACAGACCGCATAAATCAAAATGTACTTTCTACAGACATTATTTCTTAGATGTTGCTGGAGCTCTAACTGTGTATCTAGGTATTGTTCAAATGGTCAGAACACTGTTGGAAATTATGTAATTCTGAGATTAATGAAGATCAAAAGACATAAAAATCAGAAATAATTAACTCAATAACACTAATTTATAGTGAGGAAATGTACAAAATATGTACAGTGCAGAATCCATCCATCCATTTTCTGATGCTTATCCAGGTCCAGGTTGTAGGGCCAACTCTCAGCAGAAATGCCCAGACCTCCTGCTACTCGGCTACCTACACCAGCTCTTCTGGGGGCGGTGGACACCAAGGTGTTCGCAAGCCAGCTGAGAGATTTAATCTCTCTAGCTTGTCCTGGGTCTACCCCAGGGCCCTCCTCCCGGTAGGACATGCCCGAAACACCTCACCTAGGAGGTGCCCAGGAGGTATCCTAGTCAGATGTCCGAACTACATCAAGTGGCTCTTTTTGATGTGGAGGAGTAGTGTTATGCTCTGAGCCCCTCCCAAATGGCCAGGGTCCTCAGCTCTCTAAGGGAGAATGCAGCCACCCCCCAGAGGAAGCTCATTTCCACCGCTTGTATCCGCAATTGTCAGTTTTTTGGTCACTACCCAAGCTCGTGGCAATCGGTGAGGGTAGAAACTTAGATCGACTTCGCTTTCACGTTCAGCTCTCTCTCCACCACAGCAGATCAGTACAGTGTCTGCATCACTGCTGACGATGCACCAATCCATCTGTCAGCCTCCTGCTCCACTCTCCCCTCACTCGTGAACAAGACCCTGGAATACATGAACTAAAGTCAAAAGAGTCCTATCATCCGCAAAAAGCAGACAGGTGATACCGAAGCCACCAAAGCGGAGACCCTCCGCCACTTGGCTACACCTATAAATTCTGTCCATAAAAGTTGTGAATGAAATTGATGACAAAGGGCAGCCCTGATGGAGTTCAACTCCCACTGGGAACAAGACCGACTTATTGCTAGCAATGTCAACTAAACTGTCACTACAGTTGTACAGAGACTGCATGGCCTGTAACAACGGGCCAGATACCCCATACTCCTGAAGTATATGGTGCCCCTACTATCCATCCATCTATCCATCCATCACACTAGTTTTCATCTCTGTGGTTACAGAGACAGAGACAGGACTGGCTGTTGGTTTTTTGGTTTAGGTTTACAAGTTTGTAAAGTACAGTTAACTGCACTTGCTGTTACAAGTGAACACAGGTGTTACCAAACTGAATAAATAGAGAGCTTTTTATCATAGGTACAGAGTTGGTTGTATTCTATATCCAGTGGTTTCATTTGGAATAGTATCACGAGAAAAATATTTTAAAAAAATGTGTGCATATACATGTATGAGGGTTTTGTCAGGAAAGTCGCACATGCATACACATACACACACACACACACACACACACTCGCACGCACACAGTCACACCTGTTATAGTGAAACCTTGGCAGAGTTTTATTGTGCCTGTTCGTCTGTTTGCCAATTTGAAGCGTCCCTCGTCCGTCTCCGCTAATAGACTTTGTTACGATGCCAGAGGTTCAGCGCGTCTTAAATCACTCAGCCAGTCCAACTCTGACAGTGTGTTCTGTGATGTTTAATTAGGAATAATAGTTTCTAATATTTCTCCAATTAGGGCCTGTCTCCCATTTAGTCAGGGGAGTTGTGCTAAGTGAGAGAAAGGCAGAGAAAAAAATTGAAAACGAGAATTAAAATGACTGTACAGGTAATGCCAGGTTGATGGATCCCTGGGGTTTTTATTTTAGTAGAAAACTGGCGGTGCTGATGGATTTCTGACTAATGATTCATTTAAGCTCTTCTCGGAGGAAATTGTTAATTGGTTTGATGCTTGAAGTTCAAATGTTCAAAACGGCAAAGTGTGTTTTTAAAAAAGGACATTTAAAAGGGGCTGCTGGTGGGTACCTGTATGTGTGTGTTTGGGGGTGTTGTTTAAGGCAATGATTTTAACAGGCTGGTTGGTGAGCTACATGATGCTAAATCATTCTGCAACCAGAGAAACTGTTGTGTTATGGTGCCAAAGCCTGAAAGAGTCCCTTTGTATCTGTTAAATCAAACACGGAGGCTTTTCATCCCATAGAAACGAAAGATGGATATCAAGTATTTTTTTGTCCAATTGTCTATATCCTGTGAAATATTTAGTGTTCTTTGTTTTAAAGCCTAGAAAGAGGAGATTTTATGTTAAAAGAGGATGTTTGTGGAAAGAATATTTCAATCAGGTCCACTGGCGGAGAGCAGCCACAAGACCCCAGCACAGCACAGAGCAGGAATCAGTCACAATAGATTGATTGATTACGTCATGATAAGTAGATACTGGTATGAGGGTGGGTTGGAAAGCACCTTGCAGATGTGCAGCAACTGTGGGCAGGCCAAAGCACCTTAAAAAGAATGCACTATGTAAAATGTGTCACTTGGATGCAGATCAGATGATCAGCTGATCTGCCAGGATTGCGGCATAGCTTAATTTCATGGTCAGCCTGAACTAACACTACACTTGATTTTCAGGGACTGGTCACAGTTTTGGAAAGTGAGGACTTTTTGGCACATGATTACAGTTTTTGTGAGCAAAGGCTTTTTTAAAAAAATAATTAAGGGCATTTTGGAGTAGGAACTGAATTTTTTGGAAGGACATTTTTTGGTACATGTATGTATTCTGAGAGTGAAAACCTTTTTGGGGAAATAAGGACACATTTTTGGATAGTGGCATTGTTTTGGGTACACAAGGACATACCCAGTGAAATTGGAGAGTTAGAAAAATAATGTATTACTTTACATATTTACTCCTTATGGAGAGTCATTTGTTTTACTAATCTTTGCATTGCTTTACTTGGTGACATCCCCTGAGATGCATTGCCACATAATTACGTGTTAACCATGTAATGTTATACTTTACATATGCACACATAATGCTACAAACCCTGTGCTTATAGGGATGACATAGGGAATATCTTTCTTTTGGTATTTAAACATTACCAATAGCAAAGAGACATCTTTGGACTGCTTTGTTTCGATCCGTATACCCGGCTTAAGCACCACTCTGGGTCTGTGGCTCTTCACTGCGACCTTTGGGTTAGCATGTTGCCTTTGCAGGTGCTTGGTAAAATTTGATATCACATTGCAGTGTATAGAGTTGGTTTTGGGTTGCATTACAGACTATAATGTAGTGATTTTCTAACACATATCACCCAACACTGGTGACAATATTTTTGGAAAATAAGTTGTTTTTTTTCTCATTTTCTCAAAGTGAGCACATTTTTGGAATTATATCAGTTTGAAAGTGAGGAAATTTTGGAATGAATGATTTTTTTTTTAATGAATGGACATTAATGGAAAGTGAGTATGCATTTGTGTAGCAGCATACTGAAAAATTCAGCCCATTTTGAAAAATGGGGATACTTTTGGGGAAGCTCAGTACAGCTTGTTTTTATAACTGCAGCTCTGTCTTCGTGGGAATTAGGTTCTTGCCGACTGATTCTGTGATAGACTGAGTATATTTACAAAGTAAAAACAATCAGTGTCAGTACAGTAATTGGACTTCTTCTTTCCTTTATGTAATGTCCGGTTCTGATCTGGCTTATACTTCTTGTGTCTTTAACTCTGCTTCAGACCATTAAAAACTGTATTAAACATACTCTGACATTAATGCTGTTTCTTGGCCTTATTAAATCAGAATAAAATGTATGCAACTAATTTGTGAAAAATGGTGCTGGGTAGTTTCTGTTTGTTGAGTCAAACTTAAAATGGGGTTTGTTGATAAAAGCAGCAGAGCTGTTTCACAGTAAAATGCTCTGATTTCTGGTTTTGCTTATTGGGTCACTGAAGGCTTTTGTCCTGTAAATAGGACCAAGCTCTCTCATGCACACACACACACACACACACAACACTCCCTCTCCCACATACACACACCCCATACCCACTGCTGTCTACAGCAACAAGAAAGAGTCACTGCAAATGGATTTATCAGAGGGTGTTGTGTTTTAGGATGTCCGTTCAGTGAAAGTAGGTCATACACGCAGCCATACACACACACACCCACACACACACACACAGACATACAGTCTCCAAAATATGGACCAAAAAATTACAGCTACGCACACACACTCACACATGTGTGGCAGTTGTTTTCATTTCTTCTGGTTTGCATTTTTTTTCTTACTTATTAAAAGATTTTTTTTTTTTTTTTTATAAACCCATAAGCTTGAGCTTCAAAACTCTCTTTTACACTCTCTCTGTTTGTGTGTGTGTGTGTGTGTGTGTGTGTGTGTAGACTACTTTTCCTTGGATTTGTGCCTTTGTATTTCTTGATTCGTTTGGACCAGTTTCAAGTTGACACCTTGTGTTGTGAGTTGTGAGGAAGGAATTATTTAGTCTTTCAGCAATATTTTTAGAAAGCAACAATATTCTCAAAGTGAGGATGTTTAGAGAATTACATTCTGAGAAAGTATGGGTGTTTCTGGACTACTGCCATATTTTGGCCTAGTGCTTTTTGGGAAAGTGAGCACAAGAGGACATTAATGGTAAGGCTGTACTTGGGGAGTAAAACAAAGAGATTCATTTCGATTGAGTGAGTCTGAGTGAGGACACCTGTGAGAACTTGTAAAAACACTTTTCAACAGTGAGAACAATTTTGAAGAGAGTAAGAAAGAAGAAAACACACCTTTTGAGTGTTTTTACAAGTTGAACTTACTATATGAGCCTAGCTCTGTCTCCCCATGTAAATGCTGGGATTTGTTGTTCAATGTCTGATAAGTCTACAATGTCTGAATATTTATTCTTTATCAATTAATGAGTATGAGTACAGTTTATGTAACTATATAAAAACCTCAGAATCCACAATGGATTTAAGAGAGTAGTGACAGTGGCATTGGCACTACTTTCTGCTAACAAACCCACATTTTCAGATTCCCAGACTACACTACTATTAAGGCATCTTAAATCTCTATTTACAACTGACTGTCAAGTGAGTGTCTATTGGGAGTAGTGGCATCACAGACATACACAGAGTGTTCTTTGGCACTGACGCCAAAGAACACTCAGGAATACTGTAGAGAGATGACTGTCCTCTATAAGAAAAGCAAAAAGGTCTACTATTGCAGGATTAGAAATGTGGCAGTAAAGTAAGTCACAAGTTGGTCAGCATAGAGATGTTGCTTCATGGCATTATAGTTTTGCTTCATTTGCTGGTTCGGTTCACTTGCTGTGTTAACTTAAGCACCTAAAAAATGAATGGGTTTGGTTTAAGGAAACATCGTTTGGGTTACAATATGCACCTACACCGCACACTGAAAGGTGATCTGCAGCTGAGGCTCAGGAGGTAGATTGGGTTGTCTACCAGTTGGTTTGGGGGGACACATGACGTCAGTTTACTTGAAATGAAGAGTTTGAAGTCAATATGGAAAGATTCCCTAATAAAGTCGTATGCTCTGCTTCTCAGGCATGCATTAAACTGAGTCCTAGATTAAAAACTATTTTCAGTGGAGATCTTCATTAATGTTTTTTTCTTTTAGTCTGGCATAATCCATGTCTGGGAAACAAGCTATTAATGGCACTGTAAGGATTCTTTTAGCTGGAGCTGGAGGCCAGTTTTAAGCACAGATTTGATATGACAGCTGATTTTGCATCACTTTTGTGCAGTGGCAGAAAGTGGTGACGACTGTCTTTCATGATATCATGCATAGCGTTATTTCAGGCGGGCCACGAAGTCAAACTCAGCTGCAATCCCAGATCAGATGATAGGTCAGCTGATACTCCTTTGCACATTCAATTGGTAACCCTCATATAGGGCAAGATATGTAAGATACTTTAGGCTGCCCACAGCTCCTGCACATCTGCAAGCTGCTTTGCAGCCCACCTCCACTCCAGATGCTCCTTTTCTTGCTGTATCTGACTTAATCAGTGTCATATCTGTTTAGCAGAAGTAGGTGTTTATCAGAAAGGGAGTTGCATTATGGGAAATTTCTAATTCAGTGTTTCTCAATCGTGGTAGGAACATGTCAGGAATTTGGTCTGTGGTGCTTTGATTCTCCTGTTTCTCGACTTATTGAAAGGCCATTATTAAATCACTTGATGGGGAAAAAAAGTTGGACTAAATTTTAAGGGAATTAGTTTTGTCAGCCAGTACAAGCATGTGTGCATGTCTTTGCACATGACATCACGGTGGAGGAAAAAGGCACCTTCCAAAAAAACAAGTAATTTATTAAATAAACCACAAAACAAAACCACAAAACAAACACATTCCCAGAAAACTGCACAGCAACAGAAAATAGCTGCTGTTTCCAGGGCGCGCTTGATTAATTATGTTTTTGGTGGGTTTTTTTCTTTCTTTATCAACGCCTAATAAAAGGTTCACAAACCATCTGTTTTCTTTTCCCCTGATGCCTTGCCCAAAGGTCCCCCCATCCTGGGACTGGCACCACGCCCGAACACGCCCATCCATCCATCCATCCATCCATCCATCCATCTCCCCTCCCTCTCACCCTCTTTCATCCCTTCTTCCTTCCTTTTCTGAATTTGTCCATCTCGCCTCCAGTTACTTCTTCCCTCCCTCCTCCTTTTCTCTCACTTTCTTACCTAGTATCTCGTCTTCATCCCTCATTCTCACCCCCTTCTCTCACCTCCTCCCCTTCCCCCTCTCTTCCTTTTCTACCCATTTAAACCTCTCTCGCCCATCATGCATATTCATAAACCTGCAAACATTCCCATCCAATAGTGTTTAATCCCTCCCTGGATATGTGTGTGTGTGTGTGTTTCCTCCCCTTAACCCTTTTCACACACACATACACACACGTACACACACACACACACACACACACACACCCCCCCCCCCCCCCAAATATATA
>VUQI01000742.1:0-18627 GCA_015106735.1 Paratilapia polleni | reverse complement strand
ATATTCCATATGTATATATAACTCATGTATAATAAATGACATTACTGTGTTTCTGTAACCAAGCAGCAAATAGGTCATGTTTTTTTTTATTTATATCTAATCAACAACATTTATAGTAGACAAAAATAGCCTTAAACTGTGTGTCCAGCAGAAGCTGAGGTACCACAGCTGGTGGTGACATCTTCAACACACAGACACCAAATGTTGATGCTTAATGGTAACACGGTCACTCAGAGCCATTGTAAAAACCATGAAGGAGCTGACAGAGTAGCTACAAATAGCGGCGGTGCTATGAGACACCGGGTGGCAAATTTTACCCATATGCTCTGAACTTCAGACAGATTCACAAATGTGCTCAATGCCCATGGAAATGACTAAAGCCTAATGTAGCCAGCAAGGACTGGTGGAAGCCAGAAAGTGAAAGTGTGGAGGGTGGACAGACTCGCACATGTCCCACATTGTACAGATCATTGATGATGAGGGTTGGCACTGAGATAAGGAAAAGAACAATGACTTGTCAAGTAGCCCTGACTTGAACTGGGTGGCCTGGCTAACCTCTCTCGCTTGAATTTTAGAAGCCACTGCAGTGTTGAAGAACAGAGCCACTTAAACGGCCTTTATTCAGCATAATACCCTGACCCAGACTAAACAGGCAAAATACCAGGAAGAAGGATTCCTGCATTGTTTAATCTAAGAATCAGAAATTTCTTGTAACAAAGACAACAATCACAAAATCAGTTTTAACAGCACATTTGAGGATTTATATATATAATAAGCTGCCATAATAAATGTTAATAGCAGTTTACAGTAATAGTGACTTAAGATGGAAGTGCTACAGTGAGGCCACTTGTTTTTCAGTCATTACATAAACAGCTTAGTGACGCAAAGGCCAACTAGTGTGTGTATTAAAGTAACCCTTGTCTTCATACCACAGAGCCTAAGCAGGAGGCCTTAACAGGATACAGAGGTGGCTCCAGGTTTGTTCATACAAATAACCTTCTTGAATTCCAAAAGGGATTACTAGTCCTAATGAGCTGTTGTGACACTTTCTATTGTTGGGGGGGAGGAAAGAGGGCGGTCAAAGGCCATTTAGCTAAATGTTCTAATGTAAGGTCCAGCTCTGAAAGTTGCTGACTGAATCCTGCTAGTGAAGGCAATACTACAGCAGACGTACTGGCACAGCAAGTCAGATATTATATATCGACCACGAGATATAAACTGTTAAGACTGCAGCATAGCAACGTGTGTCAGCTTTAATAAAAGTCTGACCACTGTGGTATTTAAGTCAAAACAAGGCAGCATACAAGAGATCTGATAGCCACCCCTGTAACTGATGGACCATTTTAGGCAAACCATAATATGTGGCTTCAATTACTAGTCAATTAAGTAATTAATCAACTGAAAATTGATCTGCAGCTCCTGGACAGACAATGAATTATGTCAAGCTAATTTGAGTCTGCTTTGGACAGTTATGACATCAGTTATAACATGAGTACAAGACATTTTATGACATCAATGAGGACAAAGAGGTACAGTCTGAAGACACACACCCTCTTCAAAGCTGACCACAATACTGAACTGTAGTTTGCTGAGCAATACCACAAACATTGGCCTTAAAATTGATAAAACAATATATCTGGTGGATAATATAATTGGTATGTTTTTCTTTAAATTTGCCTACTTGTTTATATTGCAGCTCTTTATACCAAAAATATTAAGCTTAGAATACTACTCCATCTCCTTACCCAAAACCCTGCTTAAACTGTAGTAAGAGAATTATTCAACCTTTTTATCTAATTGAAAACATTCTGATTTTCCTTGTCAAAATAACCAAAGATCCTTGCTAAACATTGAGATAAAAATCATTTATTCCTTTGCATCTTTCCCTTTTAGACAATGTGGGACCACAACCATGAATAAACCAACATACCAGGTCAGAGTTTTTATGTAAGCACCATTTTACTAGTCAAGACATGCTCTGGATTTACAATTCTGAGCTGAAGGGGGGAGGCAGAGAAAGTAGACAATCCTCTAAACACAATTCTGGGTTTGTGTTTGTGTTGTTGTCATTCAATTTAGATTCTTTCTAAAGCCCTTTAAGGAAAAGGGACAGGTGACATTTCTGGCTTCATCAATAGAGTACATACAGTTCAGACTTGGGCTGTGTTCATAAAGATAAGTGAATGTTACCAGGTCCAATTACGTTGCAACTTGAACAAAAGAATGACCAGCATGCTCATTTAGACATTCAACTGACACATTCCAATGCTGTCAGATAAATGGAAATGAGTATATGTCTGCTCAGAAAGGAGTTTAATATCTCAAAAAAAATTTACATGAGACAACATGACACAGAAGATTTTTCAAGTATGAATGTTGGCCGTAACTGTCTCCTATGTATTATATCTAGTTTTTATTAACCTATTTCTATCACACCTGCTGAAGCTATACCACACACCACAATGCTGTGGCTCCAACAAGCATATCCTTCTTCAGTAATGCTTGGCTGGGTGACACAGGAATTCAGACGTGACGAAAGATAGGGCAACTGATAAGGCACCGCCACAGTGTCTGGCTCTACATGCTGCACAGGGCCCATCAATGCCAGATGGGCTGCAAACAATGACCCATTTGGGCATCTCCAACTTTGTTTTCCTTTTTCCATCTGAGGAGCTAAGGTGGTGATGTGTTGTTAGCCCTACACATGTTAACCCGAAGAGAAAGCATCGCTCCAAAGCATGGTGTCATCTTGTAAGACAGCTCAATCTAATCTATGATTACAGTGAAATCCAGTATTTGGAGTTGAGACGCAGACCTAGTGAGTCAGCTGCTGGGTTTGTTTGGTTCAAGAAATCCAAAATCTTCAGCAAAGACAGGCGGCCTGATAACACTACCATAGCATCACTACCAGCTCTGCAGTCACAAGCTGAAAAAGAGATTTCATCTACAAAATAAGCACACTGCCAAATACCTGAGAAGTCTGCAAAAGGTCAGAAGTAAACTGTTTGCAAGTGTGCACACAGCATTCAACACTGATAAAAATCAATACAGAGCCACTAGTGGCAGAAAGGAAAAGTTTCCAAAGTTTAGAAAAAATAAATTCCAGTGAGCAATAATGATTATGACAAAGCAAAAAGAATCACAGGAAGTATTTCTTCTCAACAAAGAAAAGACTGAAAACAGGCATCCTTCTCTCAGATTAACATCCTTGCATGAGCCAGGGCCATCTGTGATATGCCAGCAGTCTGGCACAGAAACAGAGATGTGGGGGAGATGGGCATGGAAGGGAAGGGGCAGGGTTGAGAGAGACGAGGGAGGAAGAGAGAAAAAATAAACACGAGACCAGATTAAAATTTCTAGTCAAGAAAGCCATGTGACCATGGGGAGGTGGGAAAACATTGGAAAATCAGAGTGATATCTCATGTTTCTGCGTTTTCCATGGAGGTGTCTCCTGTTTTCCACAACAGTTCGTCTGGCATTGCAGAGCTGGCACCATGCACATGTCACTTAAGATTTTATTCCTGTGTTTGGCATGTTTACTCTAAACTACCTTAGGTGCAGTGTTAAGACTTGCTGATACCTGTACTTGACTATTATGTTGACTATGACCAAGAAGTTCTGGTGTGATTGTGGGCAAGAGAGCTCTGAGTCAGTACACCGACTCTTAACATGCTACCTCAGGGTAGTAGTATGAAGCAAGCTCAACATAGCCAGGTCATCTTTGCATCTGATGGCTTGGGATAACCTAAAAAGCACATCAGAGATGATGGATATGATGGTGGTTATAAACTCTCTTGAACCAGGTTTTCCTCATCAGGTTCTCTGCATGCTCGCAGAAAAGGGACTCACAAAATGGACAAATTGATTGGTGCCACAAAAAGGGCAAGAAAGGAATGCTGGCAGAAAATTTATTAATGGAATAAATTTATAATTTCGCTTAAAATATTTATTTTACCCAGTGCAACCTGGTGTTTACTTCTAACATGAAAGCCGGTCATTAGAACTTACATACAATTAATACATTTAAACATGACACGCAAGAAGTACATTTACTTTATCAATGAAGGATACCTGGAAATGACTCTGGTTTCTGCAAACAATTAATATTACTGATTGAATATTCGCTGTGATTCTCTGTTAATACCACTAGTTTAATGAATGCTATCATCTGTGTTCTATTAGCTATAATACCTGCAGTGTAAAACAGGTTTAGAACCAAATAAGGACCAAGTACAAAAACATATTTATGCACTTTTTGCATCACTACCTGAATGCATACGCATAGTTTGCCTACTGAAGCTTGGCAGCATTACAAACATACAGCTCCCTAACACAGAAGACAATATTGCTCACTTTTCATGATCAGGAAAATAATATAGTGAAAGGGTGGTGTTTTTTTGTTTGTTTGTTTTTTACAGCTGATATAGATGCATTGGTCATTGCTTGCGAAACTGTGATGTCAACACAGCTCAGTGACTGAACTCAATCTAGGAGAATGTTTGACTCACTGCAGTCTTGTGGTAATTGACAGGTGTTGCTATTCAGAAGAAAAAAAAATCATAGCTGGATAAGCAGAAGAAAATGGATGGATCAAAAAGGAATAGAATAAACTTAAAACAAGCAACATTTGTGGAGGTTTTCTGCAGAACATCTCATTGTTCTAAATGTTGCACCAATCTCCCTCTGCACCGTCTAGCAATCTTTATGCTACTGCATTGGTGTATCATAGAGATGTTGGCAGAGACCGATCTGCTTGCACACTCGTGCCTCCAGCCTGGATGTGCTGACCAATTCAGGTTTAAAAAAAAAAAAAAAGAAGAAAAAAAAAAAGAGAGATACACGGCAAGCCAAAACAACACCAAAGCACAATGCACAACAGCAATCGTGATATCAGTTTTGGCACAGGCGCCTGTGCGCAAAGAAGACTGTTAGATGTGCAGTATAAATTACTGTGGTTTATCCACCCAGGTTCAAAGAGCGCCACCTTGAAAACTCTGGCTTTAGGCTCAACACACCTTGCCGAGCTATTGATCTCACTTCTTAGTTCATCCCTCCAGTGATTCTATCCTGATTACAGCTTAACAAACAATAACAGAGGATGCTGATCCCACTGGAGCTACTCATTCTTATTCTTTCTTTAAGAATAAAGAATCTCATTAGCTGTTCTACAGTCTGCAAGTTAAGATTACTACAGATATTCATAATTAATAAGCATGCTGTTGATACAATGCAGCAACTGTAAACTAAAATTACTTCTGATTTTGTGTACTATAGTAGTGTAAATATATACTGAAACATCCAGAATTACAGAATAAACAATGTTTAAGTTACTTTTTTGATCACTGCTTCCTTCTGAAACATTTCTGTTTCAAAATGACTTAAACAGTTGGCGGATAGCACTAAAAAAAATAGCTGCAATTGACTTATTATTTGATAAACCAATGCATGAAATCTCTAGATATCAATAAAGACGCAAGGAAATTCCTTTATAAGACATCTAATGATTCAAATGGTCAATTAAGAAAATAAATGTATAACAATTGTCTAAACTACATCTGTCTGACTCAGCACATCTGCAATGACAGTGTAACTACACATGAATGAGCTCTGCATATTATTTTGTTTATCCAACAGTTCCTAATGGAAGACCATCAGCTCAAAGCTACAACACCATATATGAGAGATGACTAGATGACCATTTGCATCATGATTAATTTCTGTTGTCGACTGTCCACTAGAGGGAGTTTTAATGTGTCTGTAGGGAAAAATAAAATACAGTAAAGCTTCCTGTTCCCCAATGTGCATCCACTGAACTGATCTTAACTGCAATTTTGTGTTGTCCAGTTGAGGAAGGCATGGGACTGCTTCCTGCTGTCGGCCTGCATGATATCATCACCCAAATGAAGCCATTGAGTCTCAGAGTACCTTTACTCATTACTCACCAATGGCATGTTATCTTTTAAAGTCCTTTTAAGTGATGTTATGCGTCACTGCTTTGTGATGCTAATGTCAAACAAAACAGGTTTGGTCCCTGTCAGTGGATGAAGCGGTTTGCATTCTTTTATTTCACAGGGTACTGACGCAGCATGTTTTCAGTACCCCAGGCAAAGTATTCATTGAGGCCACTGACTGCCACAAGGTTCCCAGCAGGCTACGGGGCAGGTTCAGCTGCTTCCTGTCTGATTACCTCCTGTTGCACAGAGGGTGCGATGCAGGGAGTAGCACCACTAATAACATGCAGACACACTGCTGAGAGAGAGCGAACACAGGCGTCTCCTGCACTGTCCACTCCAATAATTGAGCTGAGCGTCATCACATAATCAGCTGTCCAAACCGCTATAGAAAATGAAGGCTGTGTGAACACACACAATGTAGAATTAATCTTTTACAATTTTATCTAAATGGAGGAAAAATAACAAATCACAGGACATGTTTTCGTTCTTTGAGGGGGCCAGTCATGCTGACTATAGTCCCCCTTAAGCCTCCTGGGAGAGAGAGGGAGAGAGAATAATCCTTGTTGCAGTCTGAGAAGGACGGAAATAATTAGTTAATACCTTTGCACAGTCTAAGCTTGTGATTTTCTTGTGTCTGTGCAATGCAAGAAAATTGACTCTTCTTGTGCATTTGCACAACTGTTGATTGCCATACTTTGGTGATGGTATGTTTCTCCATGTCAGCAGCTAATGCTTGTCAATCAGTCTTCCTGTGTAAATCATTTAAAATTTTAGTGGTAACCAATTTGCAACTCAGCATAGTCCTTCATGAGACTAGAGGCTGATTGACAGCTCCCTGAAGACATCTCCATTACACTATCATGATGAGTGAGAACACAGAGGAGAGGAGAGAGGGCTTCCTGTGGGAGTCAGGCATTCTTCCACTAATATTAATCACTGATGTATTTATTGTAGAGGGAAAAATGTGAAGATACTTCTAGATAGCTGGGGTCAACATCCATCTGACATCTTAAAATTTTGAAAAATAAGCCTCTTTTTCTATATGTATGGGCCAGATTAATAACCATTGTCTTTAACTGCTGCATACACAATGCATGGGAGTCACAGAAATCTTGTAAATGAGATGGGACAATTTTACTGCTTTACCTGCAGCTCACACCAGGCCACCTCCACCCAGGTCTCAGTATCCAGGCCTTTGTAGACTGTCTTGAAGGAACCTCTTCCCAGCTCGATGTCAAATTTGAGAAACCTTCCTCCCGGAGATGTGGAGACTGCCTTCATCTCTGCCTCCTCCTCATTCTCCTCGCTGGCTGCCTTGATTGCAACTTTACTGCCATCACTGCATGTAACATTTAATGCATCTCCACCTTTCTCCTTGTCCTCATCAGCGCTGGCGCTCTCTGTTGCGCTGTCTTTCAGCCCACCCTGACTTTCAGTGCTGGATCCCTCCTGTATCCCACTACTAGTCCCCTTTGTCCTGTCCACAATTGTTCGCAGGTTAATGTTTAGGATCTTACTCCTGTTATTACATTCAGGTGCTTCAAAGGCCTGCTCATCTGTGTCTGAAAACCACAAACTTCTCCTGATGAATCTCTGACGCACATTCCTCTGATAACTGGAGGAAGGGTATGTGCTGGGGTCACTCCCACCTCTCACTACAGAGTCCACAAGATTGACAGGTCCATCACCCACGGTCTCATGCACATTTATGGCCAATTCACACTGAGAGTTGGGTACAGACGGATATTTCAGTTCTTGATGGGCCCTGGAGCCTGATTTAGACTCCGGCTCCATGGTGAATTTAGAAGTTCAGTCACTTTGGTTTCCAGGTTATTCGTGCCATGGCTAGATTTTCCAACACGCAGATTTACAGATGAATACCTGCAGCGCCCACTCGGTGACGCAGTTTGCCGGGAGAGGCCCTTATCAACACCGGGATGGATGACATAGACAAGATTTTATCCGATATAAGAGCTGCAGAAAGAAATGTGAAATGTGCCAGTTAGTGAGACCAAATTAAGCCATTTCAGATATATACAGCAACGCTAAAGCTATCGATGGGCTTTATCCATGTTAATAATTCCTGAGACGAAGTTAGCTGTTGTCAGTAAGAGGGGATTGACGAAAAGACAAGCCCTGGAGTTAAAGCATTGCTTACAGAAGCCATCGTCGTCCAGGTGACCGAGAAACTAGCAAGCTGGCTTCGGCGACACAAGTTTGGCAACTAGCTAGCACTAAATTACCCCCAGTATTCACACAATATTATTTGGATTATTTGGCATTCAAACACTGACATAAGAAAATAAGACACGACTTACCCTGTTAAAAAAAAAAAAACCCGACCACACACCCTCAAGTAAACTCACGCTAGTGATACACAGCAGAGGCAAACCTGCCAGGTCCAGTAGCAGAAAAAAAAACCTCGCCGACGTTAGCCGACTGTCCACGACAAAAGGTGGACTTCAAAACGCCCTATCTGCATATTATCCCCATTTTCACTCACAGGAGCGGCCCAACGACCGCAAACAAATTCCGACTTTGTTAACTGAACACATACCACATGCTGACAAGAAATAACTGACCAATTTCTTGTATTTATCTCCTTTTAAGTCACCGCATCCCTCTCTTCTGTTGCAGCTCCCGATGCGAGTCTCCCCCCTGTTTCTTCTTCTTCGCGGCCGTGTAAGTAAAACCCCACACGGGTCGCTTTAAGACTCGGGGATTTTTATTTTTCCTGTAGTCCTCTTGATAGTTAACTTAAACGAACAGCTGTTTGCGCTTGTCATCGCCTTCCACCATTTGGTTAGTGCACCGGTGAGGCACACCAAATGTGTTTCCCATTCAGTTCGCTTTGCTCCACGCCCCTGGTGAGGACTGGAGGGTGGGGAGGGGAGGCTGGGGGGCAGTCCATCCAATCACACGGCACTCTGGGACGCTACAGAAAGCCTACTCATCATATTGTTGTGCTGTCCAACAGAGAGAGTGACACAGGCTGAGACAAAGACTGATTAGAGTCAGTGCAAGTAAATGACATAGCAATTAAAAGCTTGTGTAAAAATAAATTCTCACGCCCTTTGCAGACTCAGTCACGTGTCTTAACTCGACAGCCTGCTGCAGAAACAAAATTTTCTACAAAACACAACAATTATTACTGCTGTTGTGTCACTATAACGGCATAATTACATGCGCATCTGTTGCTCTGTCACGTAGCCTTGGCTATATGCTTGCAGGGCCAGTCTTCTCTACCCCTACAGGACACTTTGCCACTTTGCTGCACTCAGTCTGCAGCTGAGGTGTAGCAGCCCTTCGCATAGAAAATAATGAGCATCGGCAGCAGCAACAGGTTAAGTGGGACCGAGGTAAGATATTTGCAACCATTTTTCATGAAAGAAAAATGTACATCCTTGCCTTTATGTATAGCCAATTTTTTAAGTAGTATATGTCTATAGGCTAAGTAGATCTTATAAATGGCAAAGTTCACAACTGCAATGAATAAAAGAAACATTTGAAATATATTCTGGGTAACACGAGTAGGTCATTCCTACTTTCTTGCAGCTATATTGTAGAACTGAGAAAGTGTTAATACAGTGCAAAAATGCCGTGGGAACATAGATAAGCTATAAGTGCGAAACGAGCGCTTGGATATGGACACCTGAATCATCACTAGGGAAATTGCTGATTTTACTGCAGCAGTCATGCAATCAATTTTGTTTGGGCTAAATTTTGGTTGCAAGAGGTGTTACTTTGCTTTCGTGGTCATTTCTGTAACAAGAGTTTGTGGTTCTTATTTTTTAATGTAAGCTGATCATGTAAACTTATCTACCTCCTGCGGATTCTGCAGTTTCATGCCACTTCTGTGCTTCTTCTCATGTTGCATGTCATCTACATGAGGGGGGAAAACTACATAAGCTTCAAAGAACAGAAGTGGTGCAGAACAGGACAGATTTCAATGGCCCCACAGAGACAAGGAAAACAGAAACATTTAAACGGGTTTGTTGGGTCAGATGACAGTCTGGTCTAGCTAAGGAGTGAAGTATTGTTGGTACCTGAGTGACCTTATAAATAATGAATGCCCTCCTTTGTTTCCAGTTCACTGGCTTAAATGCACACACAAAGCAGACACACTGTTTTACTTTTATATTATGTAATCCTACTTCATGCCACAACTAGATTGCTGCAGGACAACTGTAAAGCTTACAGAGTGATTACTATAGTTTATTTGGCAATTGAAGTTGCCATTTGAGAGTAGTTCAGTTCTGCATCCAATGTGTGGCATCCAGTTTTACAGGGCAGGGGAATGGGCTTCACTCTGTTACCTGCATGGTCACCATCTTAATAGCGCCATTTAATTTCAGATGTGTGTGTGTGTGTATGTGTGAGTTTGAGGAAGAAGGCAGGAGGAAGAGAGACCCTGGCAGCCAGAGATACTTCCTTGCGACTGTCAGAGCTCAGCCAGCAGATGCAAAATGTAATACCCTTACGCTCGATAAAATGAGCGATTGATCTCATTTACAATGTGTCTCCCACCAGTGAGAGTCAATATGAGTGGATTCAATCCATGTCTGCTTTACAGGGTGAATATCTTATATGCAGACTTTCCACATGCAGGCTTTTAATATCTCTGCTTGCCTTGCAACGAAATCTAAGACCAATCAGATGCAGGGTCAGATTTCAGCTACTCTGATAATCAGTAGATTTTAAATTGCAACTTTTCTATAAATGTGAAAGTTTTCTTATTCGCTAAGTGCCGTAGCTGGATTGACCACACTCAGAAACAGCCATGTTTGCTTTGCTCTGTGTAAGGCTGTAAAACTAAAAGCTCTACAGAGATTCATGGAAATTAGATTTACAGTTGGGTCGATTGTCATCTGGAAGAGGGCCAGAGATTGAGGTGAGTGAGAGAGGAAGGCTGCTGATAGGACATGATGGATGAAGACCAAAGAAGTGCTTATGTATGAGGAAAAAAAAAAGTAAGGGAAACACACACTCATGCAGTTAGAGTTAATTTAGTGTTTCATCATATAGATGAACACAAGCTCAATTAACTAAATAATAAATGTAGGGTTTCACTGTCTTAAGTGGTGTCTTGCTTTGTTGCTGTGAAGAGATTTCTACATGTCAGACACAGAGCTTAACGTTACAAAGCTAAAGTGATGGCATACTTTCTGAGTAACCGACATGCGGGTACTGTAATCAGTTAGTGTGACGACGTGGGAAAAGGGGAAAAGTTTAGGATTAGGTGTGCAAATTGAATGAGTTCATTTTGTTTCTTTTGAAGACATCCAAAACTTCACAGTTTGCCTTTGAATACACAATGAAAAATGGATTTATTAGGTTTAAGGTTTGGGTTAAATCATAGGAATTTAGAAACTGCCATCTTTCCAGAGCTGTGAAAAGCAAAGCAGGTATTATACTGTACTGCATCAAGCTTTGGAGCAGGCGTAAAAAAAAATAATTAATTAGGAGAAGTAGTGGATGTGAAGAAAGAGTCTTTTATTTGTTTTTTTACCCCATTTATTCTTTTGTATTCTGCAACTTAGGTTAAAAAGTAAATGAATGTCAGATTTTCTCTTCAGTGCTGACTTTATCACTCAGTATACATAAATGGTATTGTGACTATTATGGTCCATACTCAGTTTAATGTGTACTTTTTCTGTGCATTTACATTTTTTTCATGAATTGAAACAGGATTTAAATGAATATGTGTAAAGGAATAGGAAGTAACCGTGGTTTAACATGTATTTATTTATTTACATGTCTAATTAATTAGTTTATTAATTCCCATTTCACTCAAATTATTTATGTCATTATTTTGTCATAATTTTTTAATGAATTACTCAGTAAAGCACTTATGTCACCATTAATCATTTGAAGAGGCCCTATATAAATAACTTACGGAATATCTGATTTCCTTTCTCCGACCCAAACGCTGTAACGTTAGTGACACCTTACAGCAGAAAGCAGAATAATGTTAAATATTATTACATGAATTCATCTGTTATTCCACGGTGATGTATAACTGAAAGTTAAGATTCAAACAACTTTTTATGTCTCTGACTATCTTCCCGTCCCTCGTTACTTTGCGCCTTCGCTCCCCTTGGTGTCTCTCCCCTGAGTCTAATTCAGACTAGAAATGCACTGTGAATAATTCATCACAAAAATCAGCATTGAAACATAGAACCAGTACAGCACAACTGATTTAATGAGAACCCTTTTTTCAGTTTAGATAGCAATAAATCTGGTATGGCTGGATGACTGACAATCACTGGGTTTCTCTGGGAGACAAAATTCTGTGCAAATATATAAATGTAAGTTGTCTTCCACATTTTCTTTTGAATTTCAGGTGTTCTTTAAATGACACCATGTCTCTTCTGCTGTGATTAGTTGTTGTGCTATGTTCCCAGCTGTATGATATGAGTAGACGGCAGGATTAATCGTGATAAATAGCTTGGGCAGACTGAGGAAATGACCTTTAGATTTGGCCTACACACATGTCAAAAAGGAATTTTTGGGGGGAAAAATTCATCTGCTGTGTTTCTAGACATGGTGACTCCATGTTTCCAACCTGTGATCTCACAACAAGCATTATCTCACTGTGGTCTGTTGACTCTGGGATAAAGGGCTGTATTTGAAAAACCTGTGTCAGTGTTTGAGAGCAGAAAGGCTGACCCTGACACGTCATAACAGTATGCCATTTGTGGCATTTGGAACAGATCACAGTCACAGGACACTCCATCACACCACACTGCTTTCCAGTGAAAATGTGCGTTTTGCTCCTCAAAACATGTTGTCCTAAAATGTGTTTTAATTCCTTGTTATGAAGCTGTACCACAGGGCAGTATAGTTTGGAGTGAAAAGGATTTGGAGAAAACCCATCGAAATGTTTTTTTTTAAAGTTTGCTGGATGTTGTCAGGATGTCTCTGCAGTGTTCACGTGAAGCTGTGATAAAACATAGAAGCTAAAATGATAAGTAGATGATGAATTTGGTCAGTGAATTGTGTAATCCATGTCCTAAAAAGCAGTGTCTTATTAAGAGAATTAAGAATGGCTTGTCCAGTGGTTATCACAGGACTGGAAAAAAACTAATCAAAATAATTACTGGAACCAGAGTACTAGGTCTTTACCAACCCCATCGACCACACCTTCTGTACAGTGTGTACTTCCCCTCATACATCAACATAACCCATGCCAGCCGATTGCTGTGAATCTCTTAAATACATTGTAATTCAGCTGTAGCCTATTCCATGGTAAATTAGAGGGTGCAGCTTTTCTTTCCTCTCTTTTTGTCTTTATCCCTGGAGCAGAGGGAAGACAGCTCGCACCACTTCTGCGTTTTGGTTATTCTCAGAAAAACTATGCTCCCCTCAGCTGCAGGGGACTGTTGTGAGAAAAAACTGAAGATTTTAGCATTCAGGAAGAGACTCCTGACTATTTCATTTTCAAAGAAAGAGTTGGCATTCAGGCTTTTGCTTTAAGACCACTGAATTTTAAGTGTCGGTTGTCAGGTGTGATGATCAAGATTAAAGTTTTTAAAAGAAAGGGACTTCTTATTCATCAACAAGCTAACTTTTTTTTTCTCCCCAGAACCTTCTGGTCCAGTGGATATGTATGTTTTTGTCTTTGTAGTACAGAGTCCACTGACATGAAGTGAACACACATACACACTGAAAATTGAGCTAATCTATTGTTGCATCATCATCATCACCCACGCAAGAATCGATAGGTTACAAAATTCAGAGTAAACTAAATTTCTAAAAAGCTTTTGGTCATCACCTGCTCATTACTCAGACATGAATTTGATATTTACTCACCTTCTTCCTAAGTCCCTGCTTTATTGAGTATGAAATATAACAAAATAATATAGGCACATTTTGATATCTTTCAATTCAGTTCAGTGTAGTTCAGTTCAATTAAATTGTACATATCTAGTGCCAGTTCACAAAAACAGTCATCCCAAGGTGCTTTATATTGTAAGGTAAAGGCACTACAATATCAGAGAGAGAACTCCAGTGATCCCCCAACTACTGTGGGTGAAGAAGAGCTCCCTTGTAACAGGTAGACCCTCTGGCAGAAGAAGGCTCAGAGTGGGGCTGCCATCTGCCATGATCTGTTAGGTTGTGAAAGGAAAGAAGACAAAAAACAAAGCACAGAGAGACAAAATGCCACAAACAGGACATCACAGAATCTACAGGAGAGAGGAGGCAAAAGTTAATGAGATGTAATAGTGGCCTATAAATGCATGGGAAGTAAAAATGAGGAGAGTGAAGAAGAAGTGGTCTATGAATAACGGGAAATCTACCAGCATCTGGGCCTCTAGCAGTGCAACTGAGGGATGGTTCAGAGTAACTTGATCCAACTCTAACTATAAGCCTAATCAAAAAGGAAAGTTTTAAGCTTAATTTTAAAAGTATAGAGGGTGTCTGTCTCCAAAAACAAAACTTGAAGCAGGTTCCATGGGAGAACGTGCTGATAGCTGAATGCTCTATCTCCCAAAATCACAAGTATGAATAAAATGGTGATAGTGAGGTAAACTGCTGTCAAAAAAACAAACCAAAAAAAATTTCTTCTCAGCTTTACTCCACCCAGTTCTGCAGGTAACCATCATGCTTCAAGGGAACGTGATAGGGCCAAGATATGACCGAAGGGTCACACTATCACTCTACATTGACAGTTTGTTTACAGACACAAGAAAGTCAATCATTTGACTGTTTTGATTTGAAAAGTCAACAAACGGTGGAATAGAGGGCAAAAAGTGCAGTGCAGGTTCACAGAAGCAGTATAATATGCTCAGAGCTCACTGACATATGACACTAGAGAAGAAAATGTTCAGACTGAATGTGATCATTTGAAACTGTTGGCACAAACTGCATATGCTGACTTGTTCATGTTCATCATGTTTTAATGGTACTGTTACCAGACCGACAGCATCTCTTTGCTGTACTAATGGCTCTGTTTTCAAAGGTCACTCTTCTGTAATGGCTGCTTGTTGTGCTAATTAGGTCAGAATGATAACCAGATCCTCACCATCAGTGCACAGGAAGCACAAAATTACTGCTAGTCTCATCAAAATGATGCCTTGTTGCTCTGTTGGGAGAACAAAACCCACCACAGAACATGCCTTTCTGCTTATTTCCCAGTATTCTTCTTTCTGTCATTATCTGCAAGCCATAAACATTATCTCTCTGCCAGTTACTCTCTACTCTCCCCAGGCCACCCAGCCAGATGCTTGGCCCAGCAGCACAGCCCCTCTGAACATGAACCACTATGCCAATAAGAAGAGTGCAGCTGAGAGCATGCTGGATGTGGCTCTACTGATGGCCAATGCCTCCCAGCTAAAAGCTGTCCTGGAGCAGGGCCCAAGCTTCCGCTTTTACACCCCCACCATCACCCTAATCAGCATCTCTCTGTGTCTACAGGTCACAGTTGGGGTCCTGCTTATCTTCATAGGTGAGAAAATAAACACAGTCTGAGCCCTTCTGGTATATCAGAGGTGTCTTTGTTGTCTGGCATCTCGCAACCTTCACTTGCCCGTTTCATCCTTCTTCTTCCAGCAAGATTAAAGCCTATATGCCACCTTTTGCCCTACAATGCATCCCCCCCCCCACCAATGTCAAGTTTACTGACTCCTGACAAACAACCTATTAGTAGCTGGATTCAATCTCTATAGCAACCAGGATTGAGAGGTCAAAGGGTTCACTAGGTTTTACTGCTGCTATCAGCACCTCTGGGAGTTGGGAGAGGTTCTTTCTCTGTTGTGTATGTGTGTAAAAGTGTCAATATGTGTCAGGGTGTATGTCTTTTCATGTGTTGAAATAATCAGAAAAGCCCAAAAAATAACGTGACATCTGTTCATGCAGGGATTTTGAGGAGGTCTGCTGATGCCTGGGGTTGAAAAACTGGTAGCCCTAAATTAAGATAATAGATAATAATTCAAGATGGGTTTTGATGTATTAAAGCAGGTTAGATCACAGTTTTTTTTTCTCTGATGGCTGAACAACAGGTTAATGAACTTTAGCCTGGTCACAGTGACTAAGCTCCAGATGGATGAGTAAATAAAGTGAGTTTTGTTTGGTCAGTCTGAAATTAACTTATCTATATATCTTATCTACCTCCTCTCTGAAACTACTGAAAAGAAATCTAAAAATAATAATTTATGAATCAGGTATTTTAGGGCACACCCAGAGGAATATTTCCTCCCCTTCCTGCTTGAATTCTACAAAAAGTTATTATATCATCATCATTGCTACGGTGTAATCAGCTATTATTAACTCTGATATTTGCACATTGAGCTATGCATTTTAAAAGATCACATGTCAGAAAGACACGTCCAGCATGTGAGAGTCATCACCCATTCATTGCTCCTTTGACCTCCTCCACCAAACTCCAACAGCGCCCCTCATCTTCACCAGAATATCACACACATGTCCTTCTCATTACTCTTTTCATTCCTGTTCCTTCATTTTCTTTGACTCTATGGAACCCCTCTGGCCTCTCCTTACCCAGCCCCTCTTGTCCTCCCATCCCTCCCTCCCTCCCCTTTGGATCCAGCTCTCTCTAATGGAGCCAGTGGTGCGTGATGTGAGCGGCCTACATACCGGCCACCACAGCCCCACTCCAGCTCCCACCGAGGCAGATTAGACATACACACACACACACACACACATCACAGGCAGGGTCCTTACACTGTTTAACCTCTGGTAACTGACTACAAATACACGCATACATGCACGTACGCATGACATGTGCACAGCTACTACACATACACACACACACCCATTTGTATTAATATGCATTCATTTGAACATTATTCACTGGCTAGTCCCTGTGCTGCTGCTGATGACAACATTAAGTCTTTGTCACAACATGGATTAGCTGTTTTTGTAGCTTTTATATATGAAGATATTATCAAAGTACAAATGAAATGACACCGTTTTATATGGGAAATACAAGCTTCCCTTGATCAGTTTTCTTCCCCTGTATTGTTCTTTCTCTGTGCTTTGAATCTGATGCTTGTTTTCTTTGCCTGTGTGGCATTTATGGGCCACAGTGTTGACTGATGCCTAAATGTATAGTCCATACATCATTTAAAGTGGAGCTGTGCTTCTGTCATACATACTGTTACAAGGGTGGATGCTCATATTGAACATAGCCAATGTTTCAAATAATGAGGTCAGCAAGTAATCTTTGTGAAGAAAAGGTTGGTCTTCTGAATGCTCTAAATGTTCTGTTTCAGCCAGTTTTTTTTCTGTTGTTGGTTCTGTGTGATGTCAATGATAGGGGCACAGAGCAAAGTGCCCTTCCACCTGCTGTTCAAACCTTGTGTTTCCAAGGGGAAGCCAGTCAGAAGAAAGTTGGCTTAAATTAAGGGAGCTAAAGGGGCTTGTATCAGAGAAGAATTATATTGAAGGATTATATTGAACTGTGAGTTATCCCAAGCTAGTAAAGTAAAAATAAATGCAGCTGAAAATGATCTTAAAGAGTCCTCTTTAACTGGTGTTACAAAGAATATTGCTTAGTTTTTAATAATTAATTTTAATATATTAATTTGTTCATATTGAAATATTTCAAATTTAAATAAAAAAAGTGGGAAACATGTTATAGAGCACAAAAACGTCCAGTGTAGTCTGCCTTGTAGATATTCCTGATAAAATAGTTTATTAATCAGATTTCATCAAACAAAAAACAAGACATCAAGAAACTATGACAAAAATATGTCAAATTAATTCCTTTTTTTGTGTGTGTGTGATTGAGATTTTTTGCCATGCCCATCTGAGCGTCCACTGTTAAGTGAAAAATCTATTATTGCAATTTTTCGTCATATGCTTCTGTCATCAAGTATTACATACTCACAGGCGTATGAGCCTTTAGAACACAGAATTAAGTAAATATAGATTTTTGGTTGACTAGTCTAGTCATCATAATGAGTTGGCTTGAGTCTCTGAATAAAGTAGATTGTTGTGTAATTAGACATTAGCTGAGTGTGTGTTTGTGTGTTGTCCTGGTTTTGTTCACAGTTCGATGGAACCTGAATGATGAGCAAAAACACAGAAGGCTGAACTTTATGGAAAACCTGGCCACAGGTCTGGTGTTCATCATCGTGGTGGTCAATGTCTTCATCACAGCTTTTGGAGTCCACCGAACAAATCATAACAACTGACCAAGAACGCACACACAGGTTGTCTTTGCATTTCTGCTAATCACATACAGCTCCGGAAAAAATTAAGAGACCACTCCAAAATTATCACTTTTTCTGATTTTGCTATTCATAGGTATATGTTTGAGTAAAATGAACATTTTTATTTTGTTCTATAAACTACTGACAACATAACTCCCAAATTCCAAATAAAAATATTTTCATTTAGAGCATTTATTTGCAGAAAATGAAAAAATTGTCAAAATACCAAAAAAAGTCCAGTGTTTTCAGACCTCAAATAATGCAAAAAAACAAGTTCATATTCATTTTTAAACAACACATTACTAATGTTTTAACTTAGGAAGTGTTCAGAAATCAATATTTGGTGGAATAACCCTGATTTGCAATCACAGCTTTCATGCGTCTTGGCATGCTCTCCACCAGTCTTTCATGTTGCTGTTGGGTGACTTTATGCCATTCCTGGTGCAAGAATTCAAGCAGCTCAGCTTTGTTTGATAGCTTGTGACCATCCATCTTCC
>VUQI01000736.1:0-14501 GCA_015106735.1 Paratilapia polleni | reverse complement strand
TTTTTTTTTTTTTTTTTTTTGTTTTGGGGGTTTTTCTAAGTCCATCTGACAGGACTTTGGTGGTACACTAGATAAAAACATTATGCTGCAACTGTCAGTTTTGTCAAATATTCACTGGTGTCCATTGCAAATCTGTAACCAGAGGATATAGAGGGAGGCGGAGGGGGTTTCTTTGCATTGTCACAGATGAAAAATAGTGGAAACACTCCACTGATTATTCAACATCTGGAAAAGATTTGGGCACGTGAACTTGGTGGACTCCTGACAACATGCACCACTGGGATGTACAGTATATTCTGAACAGGCTGCCTGTGAAAAACTCATCAGTCTCACATACGCTTAGCTGTATACTCTCAAGGTTTATAATGTTTCATCCTTTTTTTCTAAAGACCCACGTCCTCCTTCTGATCCTCAGGGAGGACTCCTCAGAGTTTACTCGAGTCCTGTGGTTTTCAAAGTTAGTCCACTTTAAAACAATCCTGGTGCATGTAAGGTTTGTGTCGGCAATGAAACTTTAGATGAGGAGTTAACCTCCATCTCCTCCATGATGACACAGAAACTGCACGACCACACCTCTACAAAAATACAGAAGCATTACATTTTTGTTTTCTTTCATCCTTCAAATACGAGGAGCCACACCTTAACCGTGGGGTTTTACTTTTCCATAGCTCACCAGTTTACAGTCCATCCCCTGCTACACTGCTGAACAACAGGAACAGAGCTGTTTTCCTCACTGTTACACTTATCATCTGGTTCCTGTGCCATACTTGATATATTGTCAACAGTCTAGCTTTTTAACAAGTCTTTGTTAAAGGCTAGAGGCTGATAAACTATCAGTCCGTGCTGCTCGTGCAGTGGTTTCCTCCTCAGAAGTTGCACACATACCAAGACTTTGCCCAAACCTCTGGCCTGACAAGCTATCACCTTCAGAGCAGAGGAAAAACAGTTCACACAGTTCGACTCCTGCTGACAACTGTCAGGCTGATGGCCGAGTGCTGATGTCATCCTGAAAATGCTTTGCGTCTTTAATAATTTACATCTTAACTAACATCACTCAGCTTTCCAAACACTTTGACTCTCCATTGATGATGCTCACATCTGGCCTCCAACCTTCCTGCCAGTTGTGTTCTGACTACAGTTGGATTGAGACCACACTATTGTGTCATGCATAAACTGAAAACAGATGATTTTGTAACATTTTTACTGTTACCTTGTTATCATTCGCCCCTCAGATTTTTTTTTAAATAAATCTTTATTTTCTGATGACTCTGGTTGCTCTTCACAGGAACGCGGCACAGCTGAAGCAGCTGCAGGACCAGATTCTGTTGGAACAGCAGGAAGCAGCCAACTGGCAGCAGCAGCTGGAGCAGCAGAACCAGGAAGTCCCGCCTCCACCTCTGCAGCCACTTCAGGAAATACCTCCACCTGCTCCTCCATCTCCACCTCTCCCTCCTCCTCCCTCCTTCCAGGAGCTGGAGAACAGCACAACCATGCAGGCCAGCACATTCAACTACGCCCGGCCCAAGCAGTTCATTGCTGCTCAGAGCCCCGGTGGGGCGGGCTACGTCACCCAGTCCTCCGGCTCCTCTGGGTCCAGCCTGTCTTCCCCTCTGTCTCCACCCACCTTACATAAGCCCTTCAGCAGAGTCACCATGCCCACTTTCACCAAGGCGGGCAGCGTTGAGTCCCCGAGCTCTCCTTCCTTCCCTCCTCCACCTCCACCCTTCCTCAGCTCCAGCAACCTGTCCTCTCCATCAGGTCCCGCCCAAGACTTCCCCCCTCCGCCACCTCCTCCCCCTCCACCCGTCTCCACGTCTCCAGCTCACTCAGATATGTCCTCGCCATTCTCTTCTGTCCCTCCATCTCCTGCTTCCAGCTTCCTGTCCTCAGTGTTGCCCTCCACACCTTCCACACCCAGCAGTCCAACAGTCAATGCCATGGGTCTTCCTAAAGGCAATGGGACTGTGTAAGTGAGGCTCACACACACACTTTTACACGCAGAGCTTTTTTACAGAGTCTGTCGAGCTCTTTATAAGCAGCATCAGGCAAGTAGAGCTCTCTTTCACATCAACCTGCTGGCAGCTGGGTGCAGGATGTCTGCTGCTGGATGGAAGATGACATGTTTACATTTTTATGCAGCATGTTTACAGGAAAATGCTAACTAGAGACCCTGCATGCATAAACAAAAGTTGCTCTAAAGGTGCAAGAGCCCTCGCCCCCATATGGCAAGAAAATATACAGGAGGTCCTCAAGAGGGAAAGTTGTGCCGAAATTAAATAAACATCAATGTTAGCTTATATTCTCAAAAAACTCTCACTGTGCAGAGTCTAGCTGATTTAGCAGTCTGCTTATTGAGTTAGGTGATAAAAATCTGTTGTTGGGTAGATAATCCTCTTCTGATGGCGTCCCTGGAGGGAGTAATTTTTTTCCTTCCATCAGGGACATTCCACCTTTTGCTCTTTGCCAGTAAATTTTCATCACTCCTGAACTCCCCCCATTCACCCTGGCATTCCTGCTCTCTTGTGAGAGATAAGAAGACACACTGAGGAATGCTATAGCTGGACGTGTCCAGATAAGGGTGAATGTTAGAGAGCAAGAGAGGCAGCAACTGAGGAAAGAGGAGCTGAGATTATGTGCGTCACAGAGCGCCAGGGGGCCATGACTTTAAAGGGGACCCATAATGCTTGTCCTTGTTTTCTGTCTGTTACAGTGGTGGATGTTCATATTAAACATGGCCAAAGTTAAAACGGAGGTCCTCCAATTTGGAAACTTGTCCTCCTTACAACTAATGCCTAATATAACTATTGCATGCATTTATAGGTAAATGTAGAACTGCAGAAAAGAGTGCAAGCGCTAATAATAAATATACAACAGAGTCTATTATAGCCTGATATGCTAAAGGCTATGCTATTAAAGGGCTAGCCTAAAGGTAGCTCAGACTTAAAGGCAACATATTTTGCTTTTCCTTATTTTCTGTCATATATATACTGTTATAACTATGGATGCTCATATTAAATATCATCGGAGTTTCAAATAAGGAGGTCAGTGTGTGTGCAAGTAATCCTTGTGAACCAACATTTCAGGCTTCAGGCTGCTGTAAAGGCTTTGTTTAAGACACTGTCTCCTCTTGGCTCTGTGTGATGTCACAGAGAGCTGATATATTGATCTTAGGCATACACCTGCTGTTCAAAACTTCTGTTTACCAGGGGCTTAAAAGGAAAGAGAAGGGAGCTAGAGCAGCTTGTTTCAGACAGTGTAAGAACACCAAGGCCCAGTATTAGGTAAAGATTATTTTGAACTGCAAATCAAGCAAAGCTACTCTAGTAGAGTCCAAGAATTAAAATAAGGAGCTGGAAATGAGCACAATAGGTCCACATTAATACTGACAAATGTTCCTGTTTTGTCCCTCTTTTAGCAAAGCATTTCCGAGGAAGTCTTCAGTCACCAAGACACCTCGCATCGCCTCCGACTCAGACATCCAGGGATCCAAGGATGCGGTCATCCAGGATTTGGAGAGAAAACTACGCTTCAAAGAGGAGCGCATAAGCAATGGTCAACAGGTGTGTGTGTGTGTGTGTGTGTGTGTGTGTTTGTGTGTGTTAAATTCTTATTGAAATATTGAGAAACGGTGTGTTTGCAGACCGAGAATGAGCGTGTTCAGTTAACACATTATTAACACAGAATAACAAGCGTCCCAACATATTCATCCGACAAAAAGTAACTGTATTTAAAACAGCTTCTGTTTCATGCAAATTCATAATGTTTTCTCCATATATAATTACATCCCTTATTAACACAAAGCTTAGATACAACTGATGGTGTGTAAAAGTGTGTGTTTTTCTAACTCACACACTAACCTGCGCTGACCCCATTAATCCCTGCTTCCAGAGGTTAACCTATGAGGAGAAGATGGCTCGAAGACTGCTGGGTGCTGACAACGCTGCCACAGTCTTAAACACACAGGACACAGAGGAGGAGCCAGTCACACAGGTACGGCGGCTCTTTATCAGGATCCACACACCTGGAGGGGAAAATCACACACACACACACACCTGAAGTCACACAAGCATTGAGGCATTTTAACAACATGTCTACTCCAGCACAAATCCCTCTGTTGCATGCATACCACACAAGCACCTTTCTGTGTTGTCCACTGATACTTTGCTGGTGTCATTCCTATCTCATGATCACTGGCTTTCCTCCACCCCAAGTCACTGTAAACACTACTGAGAGGGAGTTATGAAAGCAGGGTGTAAACACTGTAAAGTCCTCCAGAGCCCTCCATAAAAAGCTCTGTTTATGCAAACTCCTAGAACTGAGTGTTGCTACAAACATGCTGTTCAAAACTCGCTTAGACACCAAACAGTCACGTGGAACTACGGGAAAGGAGCACATCCTTATAGAGATGGCTATCTATTTCAAAGACAAAACAGAGAAGTTAAAGCTTTAATTTGGTTTTTAGGTGTTTCAGTTTATTTAAATAACATTTTAAGCTAGAATAGTCAATATAATGGTCAAATCAGACTATATACAGTTTGTACTGACAGTAAACGGGAGCTTAACTCTCTGAATGATGCATTATCATCCTTCAAAACATGCACTGATGTTGAGCTGAGACACAGATCACCAGTGAACATCACTATAACACAAGTTGTGTCCACACTGTCAGAGTTAGCACTTTGCCACCCTTGTGTGCTGATGCCTCTTTGTATGAGGAGCAGCCTGATTGGTTGGAGCAATACAACTAATTTGCATGGCTAAGCCTGCAAAGGCATCAGCACCAATGCATTGTGCCACAGTGTATTTTGATACAGTGTCTAGCATGTGTTTCTAATTTCTTTTGTTTCAAGAGCAGGTAAGTTTGAACATGCACACACGCTGAAACACACACAACAGCAACACACTATAATGTGGAAGTACTTTAAATCTGCATTCTTTCTAATGTCCAGCAGGGGGTGACTCCTCTGGTTGCAGAAAGATGTGAGATTTTGAGAAGTCTATGAGAAATGATCCTTCTTTTCAAATCATTTATGACCCCAGTAGAGACTTTTCTGATGGGTTTACGGTCTCAATCACTAGTTTAAAGTCTCATTTAATACAGCATGATGTTTATTTTCTAAATTTTTGCCCTATTTAGATTCAAAATAGACAATAAAACAGGGCATGATTTAGGGCATGGTTAACTAGTTATGAATAATTCACTACTGTATAAGCTTGCAGTGTCTTCAGTTCTTTCAGTCAGATCCGTCTTTTGCATATGTTGTCAGTTAAAAATATCAAACTGAACTCCACAAACCAATCACCATCATCACCATCATGACATCACCATGGCTACTATCTTTATATAAAGACTTTACCCACAAAAAACTGAAAAAAAAACATGTTTTCCCCTCTGTTCGACTCACAGTGACAGACACACAAACAAACCCTCTTCTTCTCCCAACAGGAAGACAAATCATCTGATAGAGACTCTTACCCTCAAAAGGTTACTGACACCTACTCCTTGTTTTTCTTTCACTCTAAAATGTCACTGTGTGAAGCTGTGCATACAAAGTCACACTAAAATCGTAAATGTGTATACTTTGACCGGAGCAGGATCAGGCGTGGGAGTTATTCGATAAGGAGACAAACAAGGACAGCGATACAGAATTAGTTTTTGATCACTGAGCTTTTATATCCGCTGGTCACCTTTTGCAGTTGGTTCACAAATAATCACAAAAAAAAGAGAGTATTTAGTGTTTGTCCTAATTTGCACCTTCTACTGTCTCTTTTTATTTAATGTGCAATATAAATTTTAGATACTGAAGCATGTTTAGAGCTTGCAACACAAGCATCAATCAGCACGTTTTACCAGGTTTGTTTGTCCTCACTTTGCTGCCGTCACACAGTGCATGAAAGATTTTAACAAGGAACCAGCCACTTCTGTATTATTTCAGGATAATACTTCTGCAGTTCAGGACTTCTGTAATTGCTGTGATTCTAAGCAGCACAGCGAGTTCAGGTTCAGGAGGATATATGCTGGCTCTGCAGCTGTGCCCTGAGGCCTGTCATTATCTGTGTGATGTGTCATCAGAGCGGGCTGCTCTGCAGATGTTCTCCACTGCCTCCACAGAGCTACAGTGATGAAAGATTGATGAAGATGATGGGAAGGAGGAGTGGCTCATGTGGGTAAAGAGAGTTAGGAAATTGGGAGAAAGTTGGTAGTTTTAGTAACCTTGAAGACAGGTTTATGAGTTTGTAAAAAATTTAAATAGGACAAAGTGGGTTTTACTGATAGCTCTGTGCATGCTTTTAAATGCACTTGTGATCACACAAACCATTCTCACTAATGTTGTGTTTCTGCCAAAGTCTTTCTGTAAATCTGTCTCTTTTTTTTTTTCTAATTAGGAATACAAAGTGTCCAGCTTTGAGCAGCGCCTGATCAGTGAGATTGAGTACCGTTTGGAGCGTTCTCCAGTAGAGGAGTCAGATGAAGATGTGCAGCATGATGAAGACTCTGCTGGCCGAGGGGTGGCACCGTCCTTCGACCAGAAACTCAAACACTACAAAGTCTTTGAGGGCATGCCCGTCACCTTCTCCTGCAAGGTCAAAGGAGACCCCAAACCAAAGGTGAGAGGATCTATGTGTAACTGAAAGAACATCAAGACACTTAATAATTAAACACAGCTTCTGAAGCATTTATGATGGTTTGGATTCCTCACTTGGGGAATTCCTGATATGTGATGGTGCTGGCGGGAGGTGTAGATACTGTACATATGCTTTACATTGTGATAAGGTGAGGCCCTTTGCAGGAGCCCACTCTGACACTGGCTGGCTGGTTGGTTCTGTGCATATTAATCACAATGCAATGACAGGTTTAACCATGAAAAAAAGATAAGAAGTGAGATAGAGGCCAAATAGTCATGGAGCATTACCTTTCATTCATCCATCCATGCATCGTCTACTGCTTATCTCAGGCTAGGGGGCAGCAGTCCAAGAAGATATGTCCAGGCATACAGTATGTTTCCCCAGCCTCCACCTCCTGCTCTTTTGGGTGGACACCAAGGCATTCCCAAACCTCTGTTGAGAGACATAATCTCTCCAGCATGTCCTGGGTCTATCTCCGGTAGAATAAGACCTAAAAATCTTAACCTCACCTCACTAAGAGGTGCCCAGGAGGCATCCTAATCAGATGCCTGAACCACCTCAACTGGCTCCATTTGATGTGAAGGAGCAGCATTTCTACTCTGAGATCCTCTAATCTTTAATGAGCCCATACAGGAAGCTCCTTTCTGCCTCTTGTATCCACAATCGTATTCTTTCAGTCACTACCCACAGCTTATGATCATAGGTGAAGGTGGGAGTGTAGTTCTGCCAGTAAATCAAAAGCTTTGTCTTAAGGTTTAGCTCTCTTTCTTGACCAGGACAGTCCAGTACAGCATATGTATCACTGCAGAAGCTGCGCCAATCTGTCTGTCAATCTCCAGGTCCACTCTCAAAGGAAAAAGATCCATTTGGGGCAGCAACTCCTCCCCAACCTGAAGCGGGCACTCCACCCTTTTCTGGGTGAGAACAATGGCCTCAGATTTGGAGGATGTTAATTCTCTTCCCTGCTACTTCACACTCTGCTGCAAACCACTTCAGTGAGAGCTGGAGTTCAATAGCAAAGATGAGATCCTGAGACCACAGAACTGGACATCTATGCCTAGAAATTCTGTTGACAAAAGTCCTAAACAGTGACTTTTGGTGACAAAGGGCAGCCCTGTTGGTGTCAATTGCCCACCAGGAATCAGTGTAACTTGGAGTTGATTTTACTACCAAAGTCAGTCTGTGAAAAACATAACTTGCCTGATAGTTGTGTAATCTTCTGTCACAGGTCTACTGGTTTAAAGATGGCAAGCAGATCTCCAAAAGGAGTGAACACTACAGGATCAGCCGAGATCCTGATGGAACCTGCTCCCTGCACACTGCTGCAGCCTCACTGGACGATGACGGAAACTACACCATCTTGGCAGGCAACCCTGAGGTGAGCTGAAGAAACAATGCACACACCTATGTTTGTCTGCCTGTCAGATATGTCGACGCTCATTAAGATAATGTTCTCCGGCTTGAAGGGGAAGAGGGCATTGAATGAGACAGGAAAACCCTCATGAGGTTCAAAAGTTCATGTTGAACAGGCTTTCTAACAGCCTTTTCCAGCTCTAACACTCACGGTTTATTTCCTCCTCTCAGTTTGACTTGCTGCTTGTGGCGTTTCATCACCTCATGAGTTCCCTCTCTCTCTCAGGGCAGGGTGAGCTGCACCGGCAGGATGATGGTCCAGGCGGTGAACCAGCGAGGCCGCAGCCAACGCTCGGCACCTGGACACATGCGCAGGTGAGGCTGACGGCAGATGGAGAGAAGACAAACAAAATGTCTGGTTGGCGCATGGGTTGCAGGCTGTTCACCATCTGCACGACTTCTGTGCTCGCTCACACATTTCCGCACAGATTCAAAACAGGCCAGGAAGCTTCTATTTAAGCAAATGTTTGCCGTGAGCTGAATCCCACTTTGTACTTTGTTTAACTGTCTGTTCACAGGAGAAAAGCTCAGTGTTAATGAGAGGGAACACCTGTTAGCTATGTTCTGTTTTTCATTGCTCTAATGACCTTGTATATACAGTGTGCAGTCATGCAAGCCCAGATATTGAAAAATGCACAGATGATCACAGACACTCTGATGGCAGCTTACAGAACATAAAAACCACCTGTAATCTGTTATCAAGATGAACACACCCTGATTAAATAAGAGCTCAGGGATGTTTTGAGTGAGGAGAGAGGTCCAGATAACAACCAGTGTCTCCTACTCAATGTCTCCTGCTCTCTTTATTTCCCTCCTTGGCTGATATACAGGCAGGGTGGTGATGTCACTGTTTTTATAGGCCATAATCATAAGAACACCTCGAGGTCCTGACCTGCTGTACAGGGCTTAAAGAGACTATTGCAGATCACAAAATAGCAAGTGGAAGATTCATGTTATGTGTAGGAAAAATGAAATAAGTAGGGGAAAGAGGACTGGAGGGTTTTAAGAAGTATTGCACTCTTTATGAAATATTCAATGGGAGATTTATTACCTACAATTGTATGTGCTGCATTCTCTCTCAGAAAATATGTGCTTCCCCAAACAGCATTTGAAATTCTAGTGGGAGTTTAACAGTCAATAAATGAAAACTAAAAATTTGTTAATTTGTTTTCCAAAACATCTCATTAATCCAGAGGCTGAAAACTCTTTGTGTCCCCCTCCTGTCTCTGTCAGACCCAGGTCCAGGTCTAGAGACAGCGGTGATGAGAACGATAACATCCAAGAGCGTCACTTCCGCCCCCACTTCCTGCAAGCGCCCGGTGACCTCATTGTTCAGGAAGGCCGCCTGTGCCGAATGGACTGCAAGGTAAATACACACCTCTAGTACAACATGTGCCATCATGTGTGTACATGGTGATAAAAGAGGGGAAGGAAGGAACAATTTTTCGCCCTGTGGTAGCTGAAACAGTTAATAACAACTATAATTTCACTTGTACAGCACTTTTTAAACATAGTTACAAAATGTTTCAAACTCCATGCTTTAAAAAACAAGTATGCATATGCCAGCGTGCTTTGCATACATCTTTGGTGATAAACTTGGTATGATAGCACTCGTGGGGAGTCCTTATTGCGAGGCTTCGAATGGCTGACATGGGCCAAATCTGGAACCAGAAACTTTCTCGCAGTGTGGGGATTTATTGTGGGTGCTGGAAGCAGGACATGGTAGGTTTTTTGGTGGCAACTCTCTCCTTTCTTTGCTGCTGCTTTGGCAGCCTGTTTCTCTTTGTGATTTTGCTTTTGAGAAAGGACTTCCCAGTTAGAACTGTTAACGTGAGATATGGTTAGCACCGTTACCAGACAGCAAGATGGTTCTGGTTTTGAACCCTAGCAGGGCCCTTCTATACGTTTGCATGCTCTCCCCATGCTTACCCAGGTTTTCTCCAGGGAATCAAAAACAACATACTAGGTTGATGGCTTGGGAAGCTCTTGCAAAAGAGATTCCTAATATCATGAGCTGCACATGGTTAATATATGCTACACATTCTTATAGCACAGGTTAGTCCTCAAAAAAAATTCAGTATATTACTTGATTGCGCATTTATAAAGATGAGATTATACCAGTATTTTTACACAAGGAAACTGGAAGACCCAATGATAGGCAAACCCAGATACCAGTGAATGTTTGGCCAAAATGTGGCTCCAAATCTGCAGTCTTCTTTGGGCCACATTTGGCCTTGACTGATGGCATTGCCTCAACTCAGCCACAGGTCCATCTTACATGGGCCAGATGTCAGGTGTGCTGTAGCATTAGGGCCACATCTGGCCCACAAAACATTTGCCAGCACCTTAACTGAGATGCAAGTGCCAACGGTAGCTCAGATTTGGCCCACTCGTGTCTGCTATCTGGGAAGTGGCACATGACTAAAATTAAATAAAGGAGGGAGTGTTTATGAAAAGGCTTACCTATTAAAAAAAGTGCTTTCAGATGACATTTAAAAGAAACCATTGAATCAACCACAGAAGCCTCTTCTAAAGTTTATCCACTTCAGCCTAAAAGGGATTTTTTATGGGATTGCTGACTAATTTTTCTCAGCAACCTAGTGCTGCCTTTTGGAGAAGTTGAAGACAGGCTCGAGAGCACAATAATCTTAAAATTATCTTAATGGGATGATTTTAAAATAGTGGATGAACTAGAAGTTCCAAGTTATCGGCAGATAATAATGGTTTGATTTCTGAAATATTTCTATTTTGAGAGAAACAGATATGAATAAGTTAAATGAGATGAGATTCAAAATTCAAATGCTGGTCTTAGTGGTGAACTTGCCAGCAAGGGGTCCAATGTAATGACCGATCTCCATACGAAAACAGTCTGGGCTGATCACAAGGAGATGAAAAAACATGAGAGACATCCAGTTAGTAAAATAAACTAAACAGTCATTAAGGTTGTTAGGTTTATCAGTAATGGATGGTAAAGGATTAAGATTATATGTTTTATTGCAAGTGAAATTAGCTACAGGTATCACTGTGATGCTTTCACTGGTAAATGATTCAAATAAGGAGTGTAGTTTTTGATCAACTGTCAGAAAAAGTGAGTTGGTTTTGAGACAGTGCTGCATCCTGAGCTGCCTTTGTTAAAACAAAAAAAAGAAGAAAAAACAAATTACAGACTGTTTGGGGTTTTTTTTTTTTGGTCTAGTATGGCATGTCAAGCTATGAACTTTAATACGCCTGTGGTTTCAACCCTATGTTACAGTATGTTAGAATCTGTCATTTTTACTTTAACCCTACCTACCTAGCAAGCTACTGCTTTGATTTAACCTGCTGTGCTTACTGAATAGTCTGCAGGTGAAAACATTATCGCAGCATGCTGCTATTCTATGATAAAGCAAAGAGTCTAAAATAAGTGAGACATGACAGGAAAGAAAAATGCCCGCACCAAAGAGAATATGTTAATCATAGTAATAGAGAAAAAGCCATTTCAGATCCGCCCTTTAATTCAGCGTCTGTATTGCTTTCAGGGAGGCTCCGTGTCAGTGCTGCCAAAGAAGTGTTTCCCTTTCCGTGCATTCCAGTTCCTTTAGGGAATATAAAAGCTAGCGAAGAGATGTTTCATCACTTTCTGAATGGCTCACAGCAGACAGAGAGAATACAGAGGTGTCATTTTTCAGAGATTAAGTGGGATCAGGTTTTCTACAATTATTTCCCCTTACACCACTCCCACCACTCGTGCTCATTTTCTTTCTTCATCCCCTCCGTCTTCACCTCGTCTCCCTGCAGCCTGAGGCACTTAGAAACTCTTTGAAAAACTGGGGCATGTAATAAAATAAAAACAGACCCACAATTAACTCACTATAAAAAGGCTGTCTTTTTGTGCCTGTCAGAAATAAACTGAGTCTCCATTCCTTCAGAGCCCTTAATGTCAAGGATATTTATAGCAAATATTTATTTACAGGTCGCTTTCTGGATTTTCCATTCTTAAAATGTCTCAACTTCTAAATGTGTATTGGGCCCCTTCCAGAAATACTTATCACTGCTTAGTCTGCTCTTTTGTGTAATTTCTGTGAGAATTTGAACATTGTAATAGTGGCACATTTTCCATGTGGGCAGGATGCAGCAGAGCAGGTGTTGGGTTTCTCCACAAAGAGAAACGTGTCTTTTCTCAGTCTGGTTTTTTCTCATGACAAAGCATGCAGGCCACCAGGCTCCTTCAAACAAACACAGATTAACCAAACTGTTTGCATACTCCCAGTAAACACACACTGCCCCCACAGAACACATGCACCTAATAAACTAATTTCTCCAGCACAAACAAGGACAGATTGCACAAACGTCACAAGCATCATATATTCAGTCAAATATAATGTGTTCTGTGTTTTCCCCCACCTTATAGGTGAGCGGCCTACCCACTCCTGACCTCATCTGGCAGCTGAACGGACAAACCATCCGCCCTGATTCTGCCCATAAGATGCTGGTGAGGGAAAATGGCGTGCATTCATTGGTCATTGAGCCTGTGACCAGCCGGGACGCCGGCATCTACACATGCATCGCCAGCAACAGAGCCGGCCAGAACTCTTTCAACCTGGAACTCATCGTTGCAGGTAAACAGAAACATCGGTGTGAGCACAGACAGGGACTGCTGGGGGCTCTTGGGAAATCAGACAGTTCTATTAGAAATAAATACCAAACTAAGCCACTTGCAAACTACCTGAAGATTCAGTGAGTTTCAATGATTTTAACCGTGGATAGCCTCCATAAACTTGCAGTAGGAGATGTGGCTGCCCCACAACAAAATCACACAACCTTTATTTTAAGCGAGGGGTGGCACCAGGAGTCCTGCTAGAGGGGCAGTGCCACCCAAGGTCCTCCTTTAGCCACACTTCTGTGCACAGCAGATACATCCATCCAGGGGTAGCAGGGAGCAGGAGACTATCCCAGCAATCATAGGGCGAGAGACAGGGTACACCATGACCAGGTCACCAGTCCAGCACAGAGCTAACACAGATGACACGTTTGATTCAGTCCCTTAGTGCATCTAAGTAACACGCTCTCTCTCCATAGCCAAAGAGATGCACAAGGCCCCTTCGTTCCTTGAGAAGCTGCAGAACACGAGCGTTGCAGAGGGTCATCCTGTGCGACTGGAGTGCCGTGTGACAGGGGTTCCCTACCCGCAAATCTTCTGGAAGAAGGAGAACGAGTCCTTCACTCACAACACAGACAGAATCAGGTAAATAGAAATAAAAACTAGACAGAAACTAGAGTAATGGAGTTGGAAGTATGATACTGTTGATGCTTTGCAGATGTATGTTGTTTCCCCAAAAAAGGACCACACAATTTTTTTTTTTTAGTAAATGTGTGCAAGTGTTGCCACCTGGCAGCCATTTTGGCAATGCCTCTGGGCAGTTATTTCAGCTAACACCACCAAATGCCTATCTAAATGAATAGGGAGAGAGCCGCAACTTTCATTTTCATGGTCACTGCAACGTAAAAACTACATGTATAGAATCACCAATAAAATCTGTCACAAAAAACACTTCAAAAGTTTGGAGACTTTGGCCTAAAAAAGATATACCTCTACACACATGCATAGTTTTGCAACATTAACGTCACAATCCAGAGTGCTAATTTGATCATCCCACCAAAGCACCGACAAATGGCATGAAAATACACATTATAGAAACTGTAAGCCAAGAACACGATTGGCAGATATGTTTCTTGGTTTGCCTGGTGATTGGCTCATCATTGGCCACATTTGGCATTCGATTTCTGTTCAGAATTATTTGAGTGTCATGTCCCTTTCTTTCCTATAATGTCTCTCATGTATATCAATGTTCTTTCCCCTCTCTCCCAGCATGCACCAGGACAACTGTGGCTACCTGTGTATGATCATCCAGCCAGCTATGAAAGAAGATGCTGGCTGGTACACCGTATCAGCCAAGAATGACGCTGGCATCGTATCCAGCACCGCTCGGCTTGACGTTCACAGTAAGTTCAGATGATAAGTCACACACTGCTCACTGAATCCAGTGTATTTTTATGCCTTCCTCTGTACAAAACATGTAACCCTTTTCATTCTTTCTTCAGCTCAGTGGCAGCAGCCTAACCTCCCCAAGCCCAAAAAGGTGCGTCCCTCCACCAGTCGCTACGCAGCACTGACAGAGAGAGGCCTGGACGTGAAGGCGGCCTTCTTCCCCGACTCCAGCCCGCTGCAGCCCGGTGGCCTGGTGGAAAGTGATGACCTGTAGAGACCACTGGCAGGTGTGAGGATTACCCAGAAAAGCCTGAAAGCTGCCTGTGATCCCGGGACTCCTATCGAGGAGAGGCAGAATATAACATTGTTCACCACCAATGAACTGCAGATACAGAAGTAAAGCATCGGTGGGCAGAGTGAGAAGGTGCTGCCATGTTTTTTTTTTTTGTTTGGAGAGGACACGTAAACACAGAATTTGGAAAGTTATGAGGAT